>CAUYON010059472.1:0-20494 GCA_963573935.1 Arctocebus calabarensis | reverse complement strand
CTCAGGTCGCCCTAGCAGGCTTGATGTGCACTTTTCGATCTTTTCTTTTGGCTCAGATCCAAACCATCGGCTTTCTTGCTGAGTTTCTGTCCTTTAACTCTCCTTCTGGACGGGAACCTCTGTGGAAAGCTGGCTACAGATTGCCATCTTGGCTCCTCCCTTTATTTTATTTTTTGATGAACATATTTGAAATGCCATAAAATAAAATAAGTTTCAATGAAATAATCCTTCCATATTGACTGGCACAATGAGAATATTAGTAAGGCAAAAGAGCTAAATTGATGGCTGCTACCCCCATGATTTAGTTCTAACTTCCCCTGTCTCACTGGTGTCACTACTGCACAAGGCTGGTTGGAGAAAGTTTGTGGGGGTGGAGTACACCACTCCACTGACTTTTCACAACAGTATACTGTGTTTCTGTTTGAAGTGTAATCTGTGAATAGTTGCAGAGCTAAGCAGTATTTTTAATTCTGTTTGCTTAAAAGCCCATTGTATCAAAGAAGACCAGGAGAATACTGAAAGAAGAAAGCAGATTTAAAAAAAAAAAATCTATTGGGGATTGCAATATTATCTTGCCTCTACTAAAGATAAGAAGATTCGTTTGCTTTGTGATACTGCAACATCAACATTAAAGAAATTTTGTGCTTATCAATATTATAATACTCATAAGGACCACAAATATTTTAGAGGGAGGGGCACAGAAGGTTATATTGCAGAAAGTAAAAGATGAGAAGCAAAAGCAAAGATAATTTTTTCAAGAAACAATAAGACCTATAAATAATGCCACTGAAGCAACATATAAAGTAGCTTATATACGTGGAGGAAAAAAGGAAACCATTCAGTGAAGGAAGGCATTGTTGAAATTGTAGGATGCTTAGACCCTGATAATGTTTTGAAGTACAAATAACTGCCCCTTTCAAGGAGACCCATAACTGAGTGGCAGCCTGGACTAGCCTTCAACTTAACAGAAAAACTTCATGCAATACTTCAAAAGGAAAACATATATATTATTAAGTTGCTTTGGATGAATGAACTGATACTACTAACTTGGCACAGGTTTTATACTGCATTTGGGCCATAACAGATTTTCTTTGCTAGGAAGAATTACTTTTTTTTTTTTTTTCCTTTTATTAAGTCATATACACATAGATCATGAATACATTTATGTACTTGTGGGGTACAGTGTGTTGATTTTTTAATACAGTTTGGAATGCTTACATCAAACTAATTAATATAGCTTTCACCTCATTTACTTAATTGTTTGTGTTAAGACATTTATGTTCTATACTTGGTAGATTTGACTTGTACCCTTGCAATATGCTCCATAGGTGTGATCCCATCATTTACCCTCCCTCTAGTGAACCTCCCTCCTCTCCTCCCATTCCCCTCTACTTCTTCTTAGTAAAGTATCTCAAGAATGGAAGAAAAGTATACAATGTACTCCATACTTTTATGAAACCAACTTATAATTACTCACACTTTCTTATTAAAGGTAGATCACAACTATAGCCCAGGATGAAGGAGAGAAGGAGAAGGAAGAGTTACTTGTTTTGGGTACTCTTGCAAACAGAAGAGAAGGAATAGATACCTTCAACAATTTTCAAGGTAAATGTTGTGAAATTGGATTGAATTTGGTAAATTAGTGAGTGTATGTACTCTCCTATGTGTGTGCACTTTCCTTGACAGGAAAGCATGAAGGGTTTATTGCTCAGATTTAAAACAAGTAATAAAAAATCCAGCTGTTCTCATTTCTTTTCACTGTATCTTGCATTGGCAAAATCTCTGTGATAAAGCTAATATTGTAAGTGACACCTCACAAGAAGTTAGAAGTATTGTTAGTTATATTTGTGCAAATGCAACACAGCATTGTCAGTTTTATAGTATGCTAAAATTGAATGGGGTATTCAGTGTGGATTTAACATATCATTCTAAAATGAATGCAGAGACAGATGTTAGCTAAAACTTTATCTCTGAGAGAAGACAATTAGATTTTATGAAGAACAGAATCAATAATGTAAATTATTGAAAAAAATTCTGCAAGAATGCAACATTTCTGTGTGATATCATGTCAAATGAAAACAACTTGAATATTTCTTTGCAAGATACAACTAAATGTATATATGAAATAAAAAACCCAAGCATTTCAAAAAAGCTATTTTTTTTTCTCAAACGCATGCTCTTCAAAAGGAAATTTCCAATGAACATTTTCTGCAGTTAACAAAGGTCACTGATGAGCAGGATGATATATGTGAATCATAGACCCATTAATTGCCATTTGAGAATCATGACATCATACTCAAATTAGCATTTCAGCCTCACCTCATTGATATCACCCAGGCACTTAAAGAACTACAGATGGAACTGATTGAGCTCTTGGTAGATGATATTCTAAACTCAATGTTTGATGCTAAGAAAGATCCAATTGAAATATGGAAAAATGCAGTAGAATATCCACATCTTCAGCAACATCCCAGGAAAATGTTTTCTTACTTTTCAACTGCTTATGGATATGGATCTACATTCGTCTAGCTAACCAAAATCAAGATGCCCTTAAGGTACAAATGACTGATACCCATCTAGAGGGTCACCTGAAAATCTAGAGCTCTATTCTACAGACAGATATTCATAGGCTCAAAGCAAATTAGAATTTTAATATAAATGGACCAGGTAACCCTTAACATGACTAGAATGTGATTTTCCCTTATGAATTTGTAAGTGTAAAGACAGTTTATCATAAAACTTCTTCTTTTTTTTTTAATTTTAAGTGAATTTATTTCAGGCTAATGTGAGGGTACAAGCAACCAGGTCAAAATATTTGATTTTGTTAGGTAGAGTTCATCTCGGGGTTATGTCCCACATACTAATGGTGTGCCAAACACCCCCAGCCTGTGTCTATTCAGTGAGTTTAGTATTATATTCACATGTGTGTTCTCCACATTTGAGTTGGGAAACAATCATAAATATAGATTACATAAATGCATGCTGTTTATGCTTACATACATAAACCTTATTACTTAGTTAACAACTGAGGGATGAGTGATACTTAGTGGTCACCCATGGTAACTAAGGATCTCTGTATGTTTAGCTTATATCCTTGATGATCTTTCAGGGCACAGTATGTGAGTTTATAAATTTTTAAATTAGAGAATTAGAATATTAGAATGGAAACTAAATTTGAATGTATTCTATAATTTTTCAGTCACAGGCAACATAAGGTTTACCATTTCTGTATAAAGTCTGGATGTTATCTACGCTATCCCAATACTTCAATTTCCATGAAAATTCATTTGATTTGATGAGGTTAAAGTGTGAGCCATAGGGGCTGGCTCAGAAGGCTGTCTAACTGGTTGGTCATAGGCTCCAGCATACCCCTGTCTGGCAGTGTCCATACCGCATTTTAGTTGTGTCACATACTTCAATTCTCCATGTTCTTAAAACGAGTAATTTCTAAGCAGGGTCCTGGAATCTGCACTCACATAGCACTCAAGTTTGAGCCCCTGCTAGTGGGTATGAAAAAGTATAAACTTGTAATTTCAGCATTTTTAAACATATGCCAGTATATTTATATTGTAAAATATGACCTTAGTTTTCTTTTCAGTGTGACTTGAGAAGGTGTAAGATATATGCTTAGATTTTAGATTTCAGGTGTGGAAAGGAGAGATGACCAAAACTATCCTTTGGAGTGAAAAAGAAAACAACCCTGCAAGATGGCATAGAATGGTAGTCATTCTTATCCTGATGTCTGTACATCAATATTAATACTAATTTCAGTATGAATCATTCTATTTTGTTAACAGCAATTATATTGGTGATACTTGTAATTGCATAAGTTATAGGTGGTAACTGCATGTTATTGTATAATAATAACAAATATTAACATATACTTTTATATCAGGTTTCAGAAAGAAACTGAAATAACGAATTATGAGCATTTAGCTGTTAAGGGTATAAATAAAAGGGTGTTTGAGTGGATGATGTGTCTAACTTCAGCTTCCCTATTTAACCAGACTAAAAAATAATTTTCAGATTACTGAGTAATCAGTTCATCCAAAGCTACCCTGAAGTTCTTGAAAATTGCAAAACATCTGTGGTACCAAAGAGCATGAAATGCTGTATACTTTCATTTTAGCGGATAAAGTCAGAATTCAGACACTTAAGTATGCGCTGTTATTTATAAAACTTTTGGGGTTCTTTATAAAGTATGTGTGATATTTTTCAAAATCATTTCATTAACTTACAGTCAAGTATGTTCTATACACTTTCATAAGAACTGATCATTCAGTAGCGACCACCAAATAATGTATATTTCTCTGTGTGTGTGCGGGCACAAGCATGTACCCGTAAGGAAGATACTTTTTGACCAATTTGTGTTAAAAACAACAAAATCTCTTTTCTACTTGAGAGTTCACACTGCAAATATATGACTTTTTAATCTTATTTTTAATGGAAAAATAATAAGTATATATATATAGGGGTACAATATGATGTTTCAATACATGTATACATCATGTAATGGTCAAATCAGGCTAACATATTTTTCACCTGAAATATTATTACTTCATGTGAGAATATTTAAGATCCTCTCTTCTAGCTATTAATATTTTATAAAATACCATATGTTATTATTAACTAGAGTCATCTTCCTGTGGAATCAAACATCAGAACTTGTTCTTCCTGACTGTAATTTTGTATCTATTGATTCTATTGACCCATCTTCCATTTCTCCATCCATCACCCCCATTCTCACCCCTGCCAGCCTGTACTAACCACAATTCTTCTTTCAACCTTTATGAATTTGATTTTTGCAGATTCCACATATAAGTGAAATGATTTGGTAATTATCTCTCTGTGCCTGGCTCATTTCACTTAGCACAATATCTTCTAGATTCATTTATGTTCTTGGAAATGACAGAAGTACCGGTTTTTTTTTTCTTTTTTCTTTTTTTAAAAAGCTGAATGGTATTCCATTGTGTATATGTGCCACATTAAAAAAATTATTTTTCCTATTGAGGGACACTTCAGTATTATTATTTTCTAAATCTTGGTTATTGTGATTAAGGCTGCAGTGAACATGGGAGTGCAGACATCTCTTTGGAATGCTGATTTTAATTCTTTTGGTTATATACCCACCAATGGGATTTCTAGATCATATGATAATTCTATTTTTAGGTTTTTGAGGAACCTCCATACTATCAAAATACCTATACTAATTTACAATATATGTACCACCACAAGTGCATAAATGTTCCTTTTCTCCACATCTTCATCAACACTTGTTATCTTTCGTCTTTTTGATAATAGCCAATCTAACGGGTATGAGATGATACCTCATTGCTGTTTTATTTTGCATTTCTCTGATAATTAGAGATACTGAGCATTTTTTAATTTATCAGATGGCCTTTTGTATGTTTTATTTTGAGAAATGTCAATTCAAGCCTTTTGCTCATTTTTAAATAGGGTTACTTGCCTTCTCGTTGTTGGGAAGTTAGTGTTCCTTATATGTTTTGGGTATTAGCCCCCTCTCCAGTGTATGATTTGAAATACTTTCTCCCAATCCATGCTTTGTCTCTTTACTCTATTAATTGTTTCTTTGCTGTGCAGTAACTTTTTGTTTTAATGCAATCTAATTTGTCTATTTGTGCTTTTGCTGCTTGTGCTTAGGGGTCATATCTAAGAAAATTCTGCCTAAACCAGTGTCATGGCAATTATCTCCTATGTTTTATTCTAACAGTTTAAATCTAATTTTGTATCCTAGAACTTTATCAAATTTGTATATCAGTTCTAACAGTTTTTGGTGGAGTTTTCAGGAATATATATATATATACCCACACACACATATATGTATATATACACATACATATATATATATATAACCATGCTATGAGCAGGAAGACAATTTTACTTCATCATTTACAACTTAGATGGCTTTTGTTTCTTTCTCTTGCTAAAGTGGTCTGAGTGCTAGGACCTCCAGTGCTAGTTGAGCAGAAGTGGTGATAGAGGGCATCCTTGTCTTGTTCCTGATGGAGGAAAAGCCTTCAACTTTTCACATGGAGTATGATGTTAGTCATGGGCTTTTCATATATAGCACAGTTTTTACAGAATTGGGGAACATTTCTTCCATTCATCTTCATTTATTGTGTGTTTTTACCATGAGGGTTTTTGAATTTTGTCAAATGCTTTTTTTTGCCTCTATTGAGATGATCTTAGGGTTTTTTCCTTTCATTTTATTAATACGATGACTCACACATTGATTTGCACATCTTGAACCAATCTTGTGTTCCAGAGATAAATTTCACTTGGTCATGGTGAATGAGACTTTTAATGTACTGTTGAATACAGTTTGCTAGGATTTTGTTGAGAATTTTTATGTCTGTGTTCATCAGGGATAGCAGACGGTTGTTTTCTTTTCTCATAGTGTTTTTGTCTGGCTTTGAGATCATGGTGATGTTGACCTTGTGAAATGAATTTGGAAGTATTCTGTCCTATTCAAGTTTTTTGAGAGAGTTTGAGGAGTATTGGTAGTTAAATAATTACTATGAAGCCTTTTGGTTCTGGGCTTTTCTCTGATGGGAGACTTTTGGTTATGGATTTAATCTCCTTACTTGTTAATCATATGTTCACATTTCTAATTTTTTCATAGTTCAGTCTTATTGGCTCTATGTTCCTAGAAATAGATTGACTTCTTCTGGTCATCCAAATTGTTGGTGTATAATTGTTCGTTGTAATATCTTAAGATCTTATGCATTTTCTATAATCAGTTGTATTATCTCCCTTTTAATTTATTTTTTTAAAACTTTAGATCGATATGAAGGTACAAATGTTTAGGTTACATTGTTTCTGTTTCTAAGGTAAAGTTCAAGTTGTAGTTGAGCTCCTCATAATCACATTAGGTGAGATCCCCCCAATCCCCCTCCCTCCCCCCAGCTGCCTTCTCCCTCCTCTCTTCTCCCCGGCTATACTTGTGTTTTTCTTTCATGTGGGCTTATAGTTATCTATATGTTAGCTTCATATTAGTATTGAGAACAGTGGATACTTGCTTTTCCATTCTTGTGATATTTTACTAGGAAAAATGTGTTTCAACTCCATCCAGGTAAATATAAAAAAGGTAAAGCTTTCATCTTTTTTACAACTGAATAGTACTCCACGGTATATGTTTGTAAATCCACTCATGAGTTGATGGGCACTTGAGTTGTTTCCATGTCCTGACAATTGTGATTGGAGCTGATATAAACATCTAGTGCAGATGTGCTTGTGGTACAATGATTTTTATTTTCCTTCTAGGTCAGAGGTTCTCAAACTGAGGGTCCTTTTAGGAACTGTATTAAAGTGTTGTCGCATTAGGAAGGTTGAGAACCACTGTTCTAGGTAGATACCTAGTAATGGGATTGCAGGATCAAATGGAAGGTTTATTTTTAATTCTTTGCCTGAGATTCATGAATTACTCTTGTGCAAATAAACTATTTAACATTATAATGTGCCTAAGTTTATGCTTTAACACTTGTATAGCTGCAACTCATTGTACTTTGATGTTGCAGACAAGCTGGAGGGATACACAAAGCATAGCAGGCTGTGTTGGGAATGTCTTAGTGCCCAGGGTAGGGTCCCTATTTCAGCCCTTATAATATACTCAAACATAGATGGGATGAGTGGGAAAAGAGAGGCAGGGAGTACAATCAAGATGGTCCAGAAAGGGTACACACTAGGCTACACTTCTTTTTCTCCTATTGCCAAGGAAATATATCATCTTCTTGTATCACACATATGAAGGCTCAGTATCCCTAGTCACACTGAAGTAGAGCATTGAGACACTTATGCAGATAATTCAAGTCACAATGATAAATCCTTCCTGTTTGTTTGAACTGTCTCAACACTGCAGCCAAATATGTATTTTTAGGTCATGAATTATACAGATAATTTCTTCAATTCATCATTTTACTTTATTCCCAAGATTTTCACAAATTCAACCTTGGTGAAATATAAAGGAAGAGATATGTGTGCCAGAAATTCAAATTTCTCTTAGATTTATGTGTTATTATTCAGGCTGCCACCTAATTTCCTTTGGGGATATCACGATTTCATATATATTCTAAATACATAGCAATTCACTTATTTTCAATTGGCAGTGTGTGATATTTGCTGTACACTTTGAGAAACCCCTTTCCTATTTAGGAAGACTCCCTGAGAGACTTATATTCTTTGACATTTTTTAATCTCACCTTTAATCTTTTCCTTCTACAATGGTACCCCCAGCAATAGAGACCCAGTGTCATGAAAGCCCAGTTCAATCTCTGTTAGCTATGGACACTGAGGGAAGTATGTTGTTGATAATATGAAAGAAAACACTTTGAAGTGACTTGCACCCTGTGCTTTTGTGATATTAGCTATTTGGGGATATATAGCATTTCTAATACAATCATGAAGTCACATTATGAAAACTCAGAAGAACATGGAAAATCATCTCATTTTCTAATTTTTGCCTTTAAATTAGCAACTCCACCTCCACAGTGTGAAGAACATTGGCTTTATTCTGCTTAAACTGAGCTCTGCCTTTGCCCTCAATTCACTGAATGCTTTGCAAATGTGTGGTTTAAGATGGGGAAGATGGCAGTTAATATTTTGATTTTAAACTTTTTTCTTGGTGGCCCAGTTTATATATGCAAAGAAAACATGAATTTCTCAAATTGGTTTAACCCTTCCAGCTCCATGTGAGTGGTACACATTCAGCGCATGAAAGGCCAGGGAATACTTCTGGTGCTTTCACATAAAACAAATACTCCTCCAGGAGAAAATTAAGGTAAGTCTACTAAAGATTAAGTCATTCCTGTGGAAGGCTTATAAAAACACGAGAGAGGTACAATAACCATGAAACTACTTATTCACTAACACATCTGTATTGTGTATTTTGGTAAAGGCTCAATTATCTCCTTATACCTGGTGCCAGATTTGCTTGTTGCCACCTGATGAGACAGACAGGTTGGAGGGGGGTTCCAGGGAAGTCCTCATCAGGAGGACTTGCACAGAAGTGAGTAGAGACCGTATCATTGAAAATAGCACCAGGGCTTTGAAAAGAAGTCAAGGTCAGATACCAAGGAATGATACAATTCGAATCCATGGAGAGGTTTAGGCTGAGGCTGTTGTCCCAGTTACCTTTAGATCACGTAGATACTGATTAATTTCTCTTACAAGTTCATCCTTGATTTTTTCTCTCTGGTTCCCAACTCCCATTCAGCCTTGGGCTAGTGAATCTCATTCGTGTCCTCATCGAGGCTAGCTCCTCTTTAGCACTAAACCTTCATCTATACCATCTCTCTGCATGGAAACCTCTTCCCTCTATCCCATCTTTTTCTGGCTACCTGATGTACCTTAGAAAAGAAGCACTTTGTTTAGAGGGAGAGCCCAGTGTGCTGGGGAGGGATGTAGATGTTGCATCAGCAGTCAGTTGTGCTTTTCTAGTTGATACCATTAGGAAAATTTAGAGGACACAAAGAGCCTTTGAGGAACTATGGGCAACTACTTGCAATTTTGTTTTGGAGGAATACATGGACTTTTTTTTTCAAGACAGGAGTCTTATTTTGTCAGCTAGGCTTCTATGCTGTGGCATCATCCTAGTTCACAGCAACGTCAAACTCCTGGGCTCATGAGATCCTCCTGTCTCAGCCTCCTGAGTAGCTGGGACTAGAGGCACCCAGCATAATACCTGGCTAATTTTTCTATTTTAGCAGAGAGAGGTCTTGCTCTTGCTTAGGCTGTTCTCCAACTCCTGAGTTCAAGGGATCCTCCTGTCTTGGCTGCCCAGAGTGCTGGGATTGCAGACATGAGCCACTAGGCCCAGTCCTTCTACTTTTAATCAACCACCTAGTCTTTTTAGGTTTCTGGCAGAAACATTAACATTGAATTCCTCACTGCTCAACTCTTTTTGAAAGCTCAATAAGCGGAATAATACTCATGGCAGGCAATGAGACAGGCAATATCTTTTTCTCTCAATAAGTGTTGTCCCCCTGGATCAAGCTGCTTTATCAGAGAGCAGTGAATGGCTTTGAGTGAACTTTACTTTGATGTCCTACTCTTTGTGCACCACATGGAATCCCACCCTTTGTGAAGTACTTATCTGTAATTGCCCTTATTTATTTATTTTTTGAGACAGAGCCTCCAGCTGTCACCCTGGATAGAGTGCTATGGCATCACAGCTCACAGCAACCTCCAATTCCTGGGCTCAAGCGAGTCTCCTGCCTTCGCCTCCCAAGTAGCTGGGACTAGAGGCTCCTGCCACAATGCTCGGCCATTTTTTGGTTGCAGCCGTCATTGTTGTTTGGCGGGCCCAGGCTGGATTCGAACCCGCCAGCTCAGGTGTACGTGGCTGGCACCTTAGCCCACTGAGCCACAGGCGCCACGCCAATGCCCATATTTATTAAGGGGATGTCATTAAATATGATCCACACTTGATGACCAAGCAAGTTCACTCTTGGATCTATTACCAAGTGAAGCTCTTGTGCATTTTCAACAGAAGACATGTATACAATACACGCAATGTCACTATGAGCCATAGCAAAACCCCTCAAATATCCCAAACAACCACCAGTGAAAGAGGAAATAAATGGGACATGTGAGCGTCACACAATGGAAGGTTATGAAGCAATTCAAACAAAAGAATTATAGCAACATATGCCGATACAGATGCATCTTAGCAGTACAATATTGAGTGAGAAAATACGTCCTAAAAATTACATACAAAATGATATCCACTTTTATAAAGTTGAAAACAACTAAAACAAGAGAAAGTTTTAGAAGTATATATAAATGCTGTAGTAGATTGGGCTGGGTTGGGACCACAGAGGAGGTGTAAGCTAGGGTCAAGGTCTGATCTCTGGTCACTGGTGGTAGATTCACAAATGATTACATTATTAAATGATTACATCATTAAAACTCACACAATTCACTCACTAGAAATGGAAGGAAAAGAACAAAGTCTCCTTATGAGGGCTTATGGGAAAAAAAAATCAGATGAGAGAAATCAAAGCTTTCCTTTAAAATTACAGTTTTCTATTATATTAATTCTAAGAGTTTTCTTTTTGCTTTGGCTACTAGAGGCCAGGTCAAATTTACAAGGCCACCTTCAGTAATTATGTAGTAACTATGGTATAAATTTAAATGCTGATTTCATCTTATTATCCTACCCTAATTTCTCTTAGTTTTGATTTCTTAAATCTACTTAGAAATCTTATTGTAGGTATTCCTATTAACCTCCTGCCTTTAAATTCATAACTCCATCTCCACTAGGCAGAAGATATGAATGAATGAAAACAGAATCACCTAAGATTAATTAATATTCAGCATCTATTGCTCAAGAATGAGTGTGGCAATTGGCAGGTAGTTGGGGTGTTATTCCATAAGTTATGTACTTGTGTGTCCCGTTTGAAAGAAGGGAAAGGAGCACATTTGTTAAGATTAATCTGGGGTGGGAGAAATGTGCTGGGTGGGTTATACTCAAACACATGTTTTTATAATGTGTTTAAGTAGTTCTTTAGAATGTCCATTATACAAAGGAAGTCATCTATCACTAGTACCTAGTGCTATAGATTATAAGTCAAACAGAATAAATTAGACTCTAATCTTAGAAAATGATGTGAAACGTTCCAGAAAATAAACTGGCAGAGTTGAGAAGTGGAATAGACCCTTCCCCAGGCAGGCATATGCTTATCAACAAAATCCAGAACTAAGTTATTGGAACTAATGTTTCCTTGGGTTTGGATTGCTTACGATAGATTTGACTGCAATAGATAATTTTCCACTTTGGAGGTGAAATCTAATCAGAAAATGTATTGTCCAGGATTGGTTTGGCTTTCATGGTTTCCCCAAAGATACGTTTAACTTCCTAGACTCAGAGCCAGTGGATACAAAATTCAGAAAAGTAACACTTCTCATTATACCACATTTAAAAAGTATTTTGGGTTAAAGATTCTAAAGGGCAATATTATATTTTAATTATTTGAGAAATCTATACATTTCTAAAAAAACAATTTGTGAAAAATTTTTAATAGCCACAATCTATTCGGTAAATATGGCATCTCCAAAATAATTAGTTAATAGAACTTCTCTTTGGCATATCCTTCTAGTTTGGTTACATTTGGAATCAAAGAATTTAGCTGTGTTTTGAGTTTCTTGGTAGTCTCGCATATAAATGAATTAATTAAATGGAACAATACTTCTCAAAAACAATTGCATGTAAAATTTTATTTACATTTTATTTTTTTAATTAAAATTTTATTTTTAAATAAGTCAAAGAGTTTCAGAAGATAATTTCCTCAAGTGTGAAATTAAAAGTTTAGATGTCTCTTCTTCATTACTAAGACATTGGAAACTCAATGCAGAAAGAAGAAAGTTTTTCTCTAACTTAACGAAGGAAATTCCTAGCATTTCAAGACACAGTTGACACATACTGGTTAGTTTAATTGTGAAAGTGGTGCTAATTAGAGTGAAATCTACAAGTTCTATTATTTAAAAGATACTTAGTTTTGTTTCTTCACTCTACCAAATGTAGCAACATTCTTACCAACTGTTACAGCAAGCATTTATTAAACACTTTTCATATGTGAAGCAATGCGGCAGGTATAGTAGAGAATATAAAGATGAATAAACTATAATTTCTGTCCTTAAAGAGAGAAATTGGTTTCCCCAGAGTATGGAAATCCATTTGTTGAAATTCTATTTGACAAATAGAATTTCTGTTATTCATTAATAGGAATATGGCAGGCCAGGCAAGGTGGCTAGCACTCTGGGAGGCAGAGATGGGTGGATTGCTTGAGCTCATGAGTTCGAGATCAGCCTGAGCCAGAGCGAGACCTTGTCTCTTAAAATACAGCTGGGCATTGTGGTAGATGCCTATAGTCCCAGCTACAGGGAGGCTGAGGCAAGAGAATCGCTTGAGAATTGCTTGAGGTTGCTGTGAGCTACGAGACCTTAGCACTTCACTGAGGGTAACAAAGTGAGACTCTGTCTCAAAAAAATAAAAAGGAATTTGGGAAATAGATGAGTGTATTTCAAGAATGCAATTAAGAAAAGCATAAGGTAGAAGGACTTAGATTCAGTTTTGCTCATCAAACAAGACCTTGACAGATTGGGTAAGCATATATCCTGGTTTGTTTGGGATAGTTTCAGTTTCCATTGATTGTCCTGGGCTAACTATCAATAGGCCTTCTTCCACTCTCAAAAACATTCCAGGTTTTTAGAAGGTACCAAGAAACTACAGAGAAATACAAGCATTTCAGTTTAGAAGACAAATCACATTGTTATCCTATTTAGGGAGAAAATAGCATTTAATACTGGCTTTCGAAATTGAACAGAATTTCAAGAAATGGTTTTCCATACTCTGGGGAAACCAAAGAGAGATCAAGTCATAGGTGGAGGTGGGCAGACCCTGGAGAACATACCAAAGAAAGTCTCACTTGGGTATCACAGAGGGTTATTTGTTTATGTGTGGACAATGTGAACAAAGCAACATTGGCATTAGCAGAGGGGTGTGAGATGCAAGTCATACTTGGAGAAGTGCAATAACACGCACTGATTGAGTAGGTGGTGAGGATGAGCCCAGAAAGCAGTCACAGGTCCTTGTGAGCATGCGCTGGAGGTTTGCATGCAAGGGACGGAACTGTGACTTCATCTTGAAAGCAAAGAGGATAGCAATGTGGGGTGTCCCTGAAACACTTCAGTTCAGAAAATGTCTTATTGATGTTTGTATTTAAAAATATGGTGGCAGCATGAAAGATAGATTGGGAAGGCATAATCTTCAAGCCATCAGGACCAGTTAAAAGATCAATTATGATAGTCATAAGAAAAATAGTCAAGATTTGAACTAAGATAGTGACAATAAAATTAAAACTATATACCAAAGGATAAGACAGAGACATGTCTTTCAAAAAGAATTTCCCTTAGCTTTTGACTGCATATAATTCTGCTTTAAAACATAATTTTGATTTAACTAAAACTTCAAAAAATTGTACAAACTTAGCTTGGTTTTCAGGAGCTTGGAAAAAGAAATCTTGTTTTTATCGACCAGAATGGAATTCATCTTGCCAGCTCAATGACTTTAGGACACTTTGTCATTCAAAGCCTTATTCTTCATTACCAAGCTTCAGAAACAGAATAAATAACAATGTAAAGTGAGCCCTTAGTTAACATAAACCTTGTCTATACAAGGAAAATGAAATGTAGTATAGAATTGGGATAGTATCTGCATATTTCAGCTTGAAGAGCACATAGACATTTCGAATGAAAACAGAAGTTGTAGATGTGGATGTGTTGAAGAGTAGTAGCCTGTTTTCTAGTTTATTCTGTGTATGGCCCTAAGGGTTCAGGCTAATAAAGAGAAATGGACCTTTGAACAAAACAGACTTTGACGGGCAGGACTTTGGGAGCTTATTTATTTCTTCTGCCTTCCACCTGATAAATAGCCCCGAACATTGCCTGGGCAGAAGGAAAGAGTGTAACTGTATTTCCTTAACTGTGTAGAGGACATAAAGTTTTAGGATACGTTCTTCAGGTTGACCCTAAGCTGTAATGCCCTCTGAGTTCTGGATAACTCCTAAAAGTGTGCTATAAACTTAGATTCGTGCTCTTTTGATTTGCCTTTAGCCAAATGGCTCGATGGCTTTTAAAATTGCTTTTTCATGACAACAGTACAACTAAGCAGTCATTTTCTTCTTTGTAGAATCTCAGAGAAATAGGTTGCATCAATATATGGTATCTATCTATGCAGCATATGAATGTACAGAACTGAAGCACTTACTGAATAAGCAAAGACAATGAACAATCTTCCTGAACTATGTGGACATGTGAGGAAAGCAAGGCCCTTTTCTGTTCACCTCAGTTATCCTAATGTGTCTGTAAGTCTTATCTTTCACTTTGCTTGGTGTTCACAGACACAGCTAAAATGCTTGCTCAGTGGACTATTTTAATCTCGCTTTTAAATCTCATTCAATGCTTTGCAACCCTCTTCACCTCCTTAGATAGATCTCTGTAAGTAGAAGATACTATGATTTTTTCCACCAATCTTAGACTCCATTTAACAAAGCTTATTGGATTCTTCTCCAACCTATACCTCACTTTCATTATTCTAATATCCCAGAAATTAACTTGATATTTCATACTCATCTTATTTAAACAATAAATAAAATTAAATGGAAAAAAAAGCCTCTCTTAAGGAATATATACTCTTTATTAAGCACTTACTATGTATAGGCTTTTTACATGGACTATCCAAAGTAATATTGAGAATGACTCTGTAAAATAGGTATCATTATCACCATTTTATATTCACAGAGCAGAGTAGGAGCCAGATCTGTGACTAGTTTGTTTTGACAAGCTGTCCACCAAATCAAGCAGACTTTTGAGCCCAGGAGAGGCAATGGAGCTGATTTGAACTTGTAGACTATGGAATTGGTCTTACATAACCATTTTCATGAGAGATTTCTGTTATATTATTCACTTTATTCCGACATATCCCCAACAGAGGCAGAATAGCCCTTCAGTTTTATAGTGGCAAAGGCGGAAAGGTTGGCGTTTCAGATGCCACAGATAGAATTAATTTGGTTTTATAGAGTGGCACTTGAAAAATATTTGTCTAGCAGAATGACTATGCAGAGGAACACTGACTTTTATTATTTCAAAGATGAAAATAAGTAGAAATCACCTTGGATCTCTCTGACACTCCTTTTCATCTTCATAAAATAGGGTATCTTACGTGTTGAATTGTCATGGGAGTTTGATAGCTGTTCACACAGAAATTGTCCTATCAATAATCAACAAGCTATTTGCTCTTTGAGATAATTAAAAAAATCAAATCAAGTCAGAAGCCCACAAATATATTATCTTTTTTTTCTCTTATGTCTGAGAGTCAGATTAATTATCAACTTGGCACTGTAGATGTTAGGATGTTGCCTAAATAAATACTCTGGTCTTGTTTACTTGACAGTAGACACGTGAATGTTTTGGAAGAGGCTTACCTGATGAACAGGACCATGAGTATTAGTTTTGAAATGGGAGAGTTAGCACCCAATTCTGAAAAACATTACCAGGATCTTGGATTTTAAACATACTGATATTGGTTAGATTGAATAGTATTGATTAGACCATACCGGTTGTCAGACTCATATGTCAGGTTTTGTAGGAAGCCTTATTTTTAATATTTACTGAGGGGGTTCACATTATTAAGAAGGACAAATATCAGACATAAAGTAACACAGTGGAGTGCGGAAGACATTTGCTTGGTGCAATCTTATGTTATGCAGTGTTAGTATTTAAATCTTGTCCTTAATCTTGTTTTTTGGATCTGTCTCAAATAGTTACTTTGACCTGGGTGTGTTCTCTACAAAATAAACATAAGTCAAATTAGCTCATGCCTGTTGGTAATTGCTCCAGATGTAATAGTTCTTGTTTTATCATAATTTTGAAAGTTAAATATCATTTTTATACCCCATGTTGATAAAATCCACTCATTTTCTAGCATGATACCATAGGATAGAATTTGCATGCAAATAGATGACTTTAGGCCTGCAAGTCTTTGTGACTTGTATATTAAATATAAAGGAAGCAAAAGATCTGATCATATTTGAAGATAGTCATGGAAAAGGAGGAGACAGGAGTTATGACTTATTGAAGAGGAAGCTGTGATTACCATGCCCAGCAGCATAAACTTAATGCCATGGAGACCCAAAAAGAGTCACTTTCAATCTCTATCATATATCATCTGTGTTTAAGAGGAGGCATCGGAGAATCGTAGTAATAGCAAATATTCACTTCATGCTGTGTGCCTAATGCATTTATAAGTTCTTTACCAATAGTGCTTATGATTGCACAAGTTAGTAGATCTACACTTAGAATTTAGGCTGTGGATTTGACATCTTGTATTAGTAACGTCTAAACATCATGAAGAGCAGATTTATGTTAGCTTCTCTTCTCAACCCTGCTTATGTGAAGGGGCCTTGTTAACAGCTTCTTAAGGTTTCTGTTTCAAATCTAAACTTTGATTTTCACTGTTATGTTCCTTTCTGCTTGCTTACCAGGTCACTTCTTTTTTCTTATTTGCCAAGCATCAGTGGGAATGTGTGAGCTTTCTTGGTCCTGGGAAGGAGTGTAAATCGGACATCATCAGATTTCTTGTAACATTGCAGTTAACACCTTTGCTGGCAAGTTCCCAGGCTTTCCTCCTCATAAATGGTGATATTTTCATCACATCTGAATTAAGGATGGACATATGATCCTAGACAATCTTGTTTCTGTAGCTTTATTCCTTATTTGGATTATCAAGCTTTAAAATTTTATTATGGGAAATTAAAAAACACTTGCAAAATCTTTGGAATTGTATAATTTCTGGAAATAAAAGCCAAAATATGCATTATTTTAATTTCTTTAGTACAACTGACAATCATGATAGAGAGATGCTGATTCTTTCCCAGAGCAGAGTCTTCCCCTCTGAATACAGTTCTGATCCAAAACCTAAAATATTCCACATAGTCCACCAACGCTCTAAGGAATGCCCACGCACTGTCCAACATTCAGAAGCCAGGAAAATAAGAAATAGCACTCTGAAGCCTCTAATGAGAGTGTGTACAGTGATCCATCTGTAAATATGGCTTGTGTACAGTATAATCGTTTGGATTTGAGAGGAAAAGAAGGATTATTTACAGGCCTTTCTTGCAGATGGTGCAGGGCCAGCATGGGGATATATTTGCATGCTACTTGGCTACAACTTCATTGGGTCCAGGTTTTCATGACAGTCAGTGTTGAGCCGTCTGAAGGCTCTGATTAAAACAACAGCAAATTCATTTAGGGAAAAAAATGTACTGTCACATCCACTTGATGATTTTCTTTATTTTGAGAACTAGCAGTGGTAAAGATCAATCAATGAGCCAGGAGACTTGCTCGTTTTATTACCCACTTCCCTTCCCTTGCAGAACTTTTTAAGTGAAGTCTGTGTTCTGTCTTTGCAGTACTTGAGCAATTTAAAGTGAATGATGTCTTATGTCTCTTCAGGGTGGACAGAGCTGTCACTCTTGGAAGCTGGCGAGGATGCTGAAGGCAAAGGTTGCCTTTTTAAAGGTGGGGAGATGGTTCAGGATTAATCCCCTTAATCTTTTTTTTTATACTTTTTAAAATTTTTATTAAACCATAATTATGTACATTGGTGTAATCGTGGGCACAATGTGCTGACTTCATATACAATCTGAAATATTTTCATTGAACTATTTAACATAGCCTTCATGGCCTTTTAATCACTATATGAAGACATTTATATTCTGCATTTAGTAATTTTCACTTGTACCCTTCTAAGATGCATCATAAGTGTGATCCAATATGCAATCTTTTAAAACAGTTTAATATAGTCAATGAATAAAATAGTAGTTATTACTTGCTCCAGGGCACAGAATAAATTGTTCATAAATATTTACCTTATAAAATAAACACTGCCTCTGTTGGGCTTTCTATTCAGAATAAAGAAACAGAACAACAGCTAGGGAAGAGTTAGGCCATCTGGGTTTTTATCTGGATGATGGGCCACAGGAGGAAACTGATTTTTCTTGGATTTTAGCTAAGCAGCAGATCTCACACAGGATACTTCTGCATACACCAGTATTTGACCACATTCTACCTAAGTTTTTGCATCTGTAAAATAAAAGAGTTGAATTGGATGATCTCTAAAGTTCCTTCAATTCAGCTGATTACTCTAAACGCCTCCTAATACTAAGTAGTTAAAGGAGACAAGCTAGTAGACAGCTGTGCCACTTGCTAAAGTCACTAGCCAGTGACAGGCACGCTGTGGCCCCCAGATTGGCTACCCAAGGTCTCCTTTATCTCTAAGCTCTTTAATTTCAAAATGACTCCTTGAAGTACTTCTTAGCAAGAGATGCTTTTATTTAAAACACTAAAACCCGTTTATTCCGTGATTAAAACCGAACTAAAAAAATGGTGATCTTGTATGAAATCATCCTATATAATTATCTAAGATCTTGATGAGTAGTAAGAACGTGTCATTTTTTTTTTTAGTTAGATTTATACTTGTTTGAGTAAGTTTTTGCTAAATTCTGGGCCATACGTAACTGAAGAAATCATTCGGTTTTGATCATGTTGATAATTTACACTAACAAATTAATAAAAGCAGCATAATTGGGGAAGTTTCTGAGCAAGAGTAACTTACTGGTTACTGTTTCATAGTATCTGGCAAAGTACTTACAAAACTTGAACCTTTAAATTGTTCCACCGTAAACCGATTAGTCACATATTTGTGGAGAGCTAAGATTACTGAGAATAGCTGAAAATGGGAAAACATAAACATTGTCAGTAGTTGGTTACAGTAATAAATCTAAGTTCTGAAGGCACCAAAAAACTAAAAAAAAATAGAAGCAAGCACAGAAGGAAAGTAGCAAAAAGAAGAGAGAAGAGGAAGAGCGAAATCCAAGTGCCTGCAAGTTAGGACTGGGAAGGAGAGAAGGCAGAGAGGGGGAATAAACATTTAATAAAACCTGAAAAATACAGGGGCGTCCTTAACCTGCCACAGATTAAAAAAAAAAGAAGAAGAAAAAGCAATAGAAGAAACTAATAGCATTATATACCAACCTGCAGTAATTCACAAACCATCCAGAGTGTGGATTGCAAAATTCCTACACTAAAATGCAAAGAAAATTACGCTCACCTGGGAGGGGGAAACAGACACCTGTATAAAGATGAGAATAAGAAAAATGCAACAATATCATCTGGCTTCTCCAAATATAAGTCAGCAGTTCTCAAAGTGTAGTCTAAAACATTTTCAAGGCATCCATGAAGATGAAACTATTTTCATAATAAATTTTTATTTATCTTTCTCAGTCTCCTTCTCTCAGGAGCATAAAGTGTGGCATCCTGGATGACACAGCTCCAGTGGCTAATGAAATGTTTGCTTATGTGTTCTCGTGCCTAATAATTTCTCAGTTTTAATTTCAGTGTGGTAAATGTCAGTGGAGGCAGCCCACATAGACAAAAGACCTTTGAAGTCTTCCGTAATTTTTAAGAGAGGGAAGGGGTCCTGAGACCAAAAGGTATGAGCACCACTGTTTTAAAAGACAGAGAGTCTGTAAATTGTGGTACATGTATACCATGGAATACTATGCAGCCTTAAAGAAAGATGGAGACTTTACCTCTTTTGTGTTTACATGGATGGAGCTGGAACATACTCTTCTTAGCAAAGTATCTCAAGAATGGAAGAAAAAGTATCCAACGTACTCAGCCCTAATATGAAGCTAATTTATAGCTTTCATATGAAGGCTAAAACCCAATTATAGCACAGGAATACAGGGATAGGAGAAAGGGAGGGGAGGGGTGCGGGGAGGATGGGTAGAGGAAGGGCAATTAGTGGGAACACACCTACGGTGCATCTTAGCAGGGTACTGGCGAAACTTATTAAAGGTAGAGTATTAATGTCTTTATATAGTGATCAAGGAAATGCCATGAAGGATATCTGTAA
>CAUYON010059471.1:0-61539 GCA_963573935.1 Arctocebus calabarensis | reverse complement strand
TTAAGCGATTCTCTTGCCTCAGCCTCCCTAGTAGCTGGGACTACAGGCGCCCGCCACAGCGCCCGGCTATTTTTTTGTTTAGCAGTTCGGCCGAGGCCGGGCTTGAACCCGCCACCTTCGGTATATGGGGCCGGCGCCCTACTCGCTGAGCCACAGGAGCCGCCCTCAGCCTAGTTTCTTTAGTGTTCTTTTTTTTTTTTTGTAGAGACAAGAGTCTCACTTTATCCTCCTCAGTAAAGTGCCGTGGCATCACACAGCTCACAGCAACCTCCAGCTCCTGGGCTTAGGCGATTCTCTTGCCTCAGCCTCCCAAGTAGCTGGGAGTACAGGTGCCCGCCACAACGCCCGGCTATTTTTCTGTTTTTGCAGTTCGGCTGAGGCTGGGTTTGAACCCACCACCTTCGGTATATGGGGCCGGTGCGCTACTCGATGAGCCACAGGCACCGCCCTTCTTAAGTGTTCCAATCATGAAAGGATTGCTGCTTTTCTGCATCAATTGATAGAATCATATGGTCCTTGTTTTTAGTTTTATTTATGTAGTATAGTATATTTATAGATTACACATGTTAAACCACCCTTGTAACCCTGGGATAAAACTTCATAATATATAATTTTTTGATGGGTCATTGAATTCTGTTTGCTAGGATTTTACTGATATTTTAAAAAGTATGGAAAGTGAGTAACAGCCAGCTTGGATTCTATGCTGAGACTCTCGTCTAACTTCCTCCTGGTGCCTTGCTGGCTCTGAACTCCTATTTGTGCTCCCATCCCCTTGACACTGATAAAAAATCTGCCCTACTTCTCCCCCCTCAGCAGGGCTTTCTGCCTGGTGCCTCAGCCTCTCCACCTGTGCGACTTTTGCATCAGCGAGTGCCTGAAGGGGAGAATAGGTAGACAGTGTCAGGCTCCACTCAGCAGGCTTTTCTTGTCTCTGGCACTTTGTTCTTCAAATCCAGTCTGCCTTGGTAGCTCCCCTGTGCTTTCATATGGGTTTTTGTTATTTTAATCTTACCTGGCTATTTTAATTTTATTCTACTGTTTCTTGGTAATATGATGCAGGCTAGTCTATCTCAGCTGGCAT
Source organism: Arctocebus calabarensis (assembly GCA_963573935.1). Classification (NCBI taxonomy): domain Eukaryota; kingdom Metazoa; phylum Chordata; class Mammalia; order Primates; family Lorisidae; genus Arctocebus; species Arctocebus calabarensis. The sequence goes on along the minus strand of CAUYON010059471.1, from coordinate 60,458 downwards.
TCTAATTCTCAGGATTACTCTTTACTCAGAACTTTTCCAGCAATTTTTAAACCTTAAGTCCTATCAGCCTATACAAGATAACTTTTTATTTGCAGTGTTTTTGTCTAAGTATTTTTCTGTTAATACAATTTCATCAGATAGGAAGCATCTATTTCATTCTTTTGCCTGCTCACTTTTATTTTAACTACTGTCCACTGTAAAGTCCTGTTTATCCTCACTACCTTGACATCCCTTCTCAACTACCTGTTTGGACTTTGCCTTGTAATAAGTACATTGCTTTCTGAATTTCAGTGATTGCCCCCATAGAGTACTATGGTGTCTTAGCTCAAACAACCTCAAACTCTTGGGAGGCTGAGGCAAGGGCTCAAGAGATCCTCTTGCCTCAGCCTCCTAAGTAGCAGAGACGACAGGTGCCTACTACAACGCTTGGATATTGTTTCTTTCTTTAAAAGATGGGATCTCGTTCTTGCTCAGGCTGGCCTCTGAACTCATGAGCTCAGTCCACTCGCCTCAGCCTCCCAGAGTGCTGGGATTACAGGTGTGAGCCACCACACCAGGCCCTCGGTGACTTGCTTTAAAAGAGAGATTTCTGAAGTGAAGGTGTTGGCTGTCCTTAACAAAGGTGGATGATCTAAAAAACAAAACAAAAAAAAACAGGAAAGTGTCTGGCAGCTTCCTCAAGAGATGCTGACTGCAGGGTAAAGGAAGCCAGGTTGATGGGCATTTATTTATTTTAAATTCCTGCCTTGAGGATTTTCTTACATGGCACAAAAGAAGAAAACATGTCTTTTTAAGGGCTCTATGGGGAGTAATTGATAAAAGCAGGAAAGCCAAGAGGATAATCTGAAGCCTGGATGCCAGAGACCATGTAATAATTCCTAATTAGGACAAGCTTTAAATAATTCAGTCTATCCACAGCCCAATTTGTACTTCATCCTTTTCTAAAGCCTATTTTCTTTCATCTTACCTTCTTTGATCTTTCACTTTCAATTTTTTGAACTTTGAATTGAGGCATAATATATGTATAGAATAGTAAACAGTGTGATGGAATTTCACAAATTGTCCACACCATGTAAGCAGCACTGAGATTAAGAAACTGACCACTTCCAGTAGCTGAGAAATTCCCTGCAAACTTGTTTTGTTGTGGGAAAATGAGGCCCAATGAAAAGAATAAACACCGAAACACCGTGTTTAAGAGGAAGAAGGTTTTTTATTCAGCCAGAGGAGCAAATGGCATAGGAGAATTCAAAATGGCATCCCCGACTGGCTTGGTCTCTCCCTTTTTATCTCCAATCAAAAAGTTCCAGCCCACGGGTACCTTTCTCATTGGTCAGTTTGAACCAAGCAGGAGAAGTGGGCTTCAGCTCTTAAAGAATAGTAGGCTTTTATAGAAGCCAAACCAAGAGTTCATTTTCAGGTCCCAAAAAGTTAAGTCTACAAATTCCTAAGAGCTGAGTCACCACAGGGAGGACCTCGCAGGTGTATCCTTGGGGTCTTCTTGAGAAGACTTCTGTTCTCTTAGACCTCACTTCTTCTGGGTATCCTCCCTCAGTTTCAGTTACTTTCCTCACTACCAAAGGGCACTATGATGGGCTGAGTTTTGCCCCACCACCTATGATTAAAGTCCTAACCCCCAGTTCTTCAGATTATATTTGGAGATAGGGTCTTTAAAGAGATGATTAAATGAGGTCATTCAGGTGGGCCCTAATTTAGTCTCTTTTATAAGAAAAGATTGGACATAGGCAAGCATAGAGGGAAGGTGATATGAAGACCCAGGGAAAAGATGGCCCAGGGAGTCAGGCTTCAAAAGAAGCTGGCATTGCCAGAAGCTTGATTTCACATTTCTAGCCTTCAGAAATGTGCAAAACTTCTGTTGAAGTCACTCATTCTGTGGTAAGGTTTCATGGCAGGCCGACCAAAATAATATAGTTACTCTCCTAATTTCCAGTAGCATAGATTAATTTGACCTCTTATTGGCTTCCTTATAGAAATAGAATTATAAAGTATATACTCTTTTGTATATGACTTCTTTCACTCAATATTATCTACGATTCATCTATTTTATTAGATTTAGTTGTGAGTCATTCATTGTCATCGTTCTGTGAATATATGCCATACTTTATTCATTCTGTCACTAATTGACATTTTTTGAGTTTGTACAAATATTTCTTCTATGAGCACTCTAGTACTTATTTCTGTTGGCTATACATCTAGGGTAGAATTTCTGATTCATAGAATATACATAGGTTTACTTTTAGCAGATTCTAGCAAATGATTTTCCAAAGTAGTTATACTATATGAAGAATTGCACTGCTGGTGGAAATGTAGTATTATTTTACTTTCAAATTTGATGAGATCATTCAAAATATAGAATTGTAAGAGATGTTATAGACATCATAGAACTAAATTAACACATTTAAATTTGGTTCAACGTTGAGTGGAAGAGGTCGGCTAGATAATCCTTCCTACTCATCCAATTCTATTGATAATATGTTAAATGCCTATGCTGTACCTGTACACATGTCTCTATGTTATATGCTGGGAGGAATGCAGACACCAACAAGAATGGACCTTATTCTCAAGAAGATTTTAATCTAAAATGGTAGATCTCAGCAAGGAACAATTTCTTCTCCCCTACCCCAAAGGATATTTGTCAGTATCTGGCAGCATTTTTGACTGTCATATTGGGGATGATATCAGCTTCTAGTGATAAGGGCCTATGGATGCTACTAAATATTCTATCATGCACAGAACAGTTCTCCCAAACAGAATTATCTGGCCTAAAATGTTAGACATGCTAAAAACCCCACTTCTGGAAAGATGGAGCAGATGTACTTCTATGTCTCCTACTAAGTAAAGCTAAACATTATATATTTAAAGACAAAGAAAACAGAAAAATAAACAACAATTTTAAAAAGATGCTGGAAAGTGGAGAGACAGTGGCAGACTAGCTAGGGACTTTAGGACCCAAGCACCAACACAGTAGTAAATTCATTGGGTTTTTTTTCTGCCTCATATGTTCTAGACATGGAGCTGAAAAACTCAACAACCTGAAAATGTCATAGCACTGACAAAATAAAGCCCAATAAAAGTTCACTTTCTCAAGCCAAAGGACCAGGAAGGGGGCAGTCTAGAAAGACAGAAACCTTTTAGACAATAACTGGCTAAAAGTTTTACATGATGTTAGAGAGTGATGTTTACTCCAAAAACACCACAAAAAAAGTTGTAGCCTAACTCATACCAGCAAAAGCTGAATGGAGAGCATTGACTACCATCCTCAATAGGCTGTAATGAGGTGCCCTGAACTTGGCCTGGGATGATATTAGAGAAAGACAAGGAAGGGGATTTTTTTTCCCCCTCCAGGCAGTAATAAGATCTTCCCCACAGTGTCAGTGGAAAACATGTTGTGGGACCTGGACTTCCACCTCCATCCATAACAGTGAGATTCCTCTACCCCACTCCCCCAGGTTGTGTCAAAGAGGACTAATGGAGAGTTAAGACTTCACCACCACCCATTGGTAATGAGGCTACAATATGCACACGCCCTTTCCATGGCTTCTTTAGAGACCACGTGGGGAGCATTAATGAAGCACTCCTACCACTCTTAAGCAGAGAATGTAAATTCTAGAGTGCCATAACATAGTACCAATATGTTCTGGTTTCAATAAGAATTCATTTGTCATACCAGGAATATGTCAAACTGAATGAAAAATGACGATAGATATAAATACTGAGATAAATAGAGATGTTGAATTATTTGAATAAGGATTTTAACCCATAACTGAAATGCTTCAATGAGTTACTGCAAACACTTGAAACAAATGAAAACGTTTTATCAAAGAAATAGAAAATATGAAAAAGAACCAAATAGAAATTTTAGAACTATAAAATACTATACCTGAATTAAAAATCTCAATAGATGCTCTCAAACAACAGAGTGGAAAGAACAGAGGGAAGAATAAGTGAACTGGAAGACAGAATAAAAATTATTCAAGCCAAACAACAGATAGAAAATAGGCTGGAAAAAAAATTTCTGGACAGAGCCAGAGAGATCTGTGGGATGACAACAAATGATTTAACATTGTCATCAGAGTTTCAGGAGGACAATAGAAAGAGAATGCAGCTGGCTAATAAATTTTCAAGTTTGGCAAAAGATAATAACTTACATATTCAAGAAGCTGAGCAAGGAAGATAAAACTAAAGCTGTCCACAGAAAAACACATAATAGTCAAACTTCTAAAAACTAAAACCAAAGGAAAAGTCTTGAAATAGGAAGAGAGAAAATACACCTTATAGGGGAAAATTAATTGGACAACAGCAAAGTTTTCATCACCAGTTGTTGTGGCCAGAAATGAATGATAGGATAGTTTTCACCAGTGGGTGTGCACACCATCAATGCAGAATCCTGTATCTAGAGAAATGTCTTCAGAAATGCAAAGAAAATTAAGATATCCTCAGGAAAAAGAAAACTGAAATAATTGTCATCAGCTACCCTACCTTTAAAGAGTAGCTAAAGAAAGATCTCTGAGCAGAAAGGAAATAATAAAAGCAGGAAACTTGGGACATTAGAAAGGAAGAGAAGAACATAGTAAACAAAAACATGCTCTTTGCAATACAACCAGTTGTCTTGTCCTCTTGGGTTTCCTAAGTTCTGTTTGATAGTTTAAGTTAATATTATAATGCTGCCTAATGTGGTTCTAAATGTACAGTAGAGGATTATTTAAGACAATTATATTATAAATGACAGAGCGCAACAGGAGACTTCAGTAACACTCTTTTAACAACTACAGAAAAACTAGAAAGACTAGCACTCTGGGTGGCTGAGGCAGGTGGATCACCTGAGTTCAGGAATTCAAGACTAGCCTGAAATGGAGTGAGATTCTGTCTCTAAAAATAGCTAGGCATTACGGCTGGTGCCTGTAGTTCCAGGTTGGTAGACTGAGGCAAGATAGCTTAAGCCCAAGAATTTGAAGTTGCTGTGAGCTATAATGCCATGGCATCTACCCAGGGCTGCAAAGTGAGACTGTTTCAAAAAAAAAAAAAAAGGAAAGAAAGAAATTAGCAAAGAGAAGAAGTCAACAACACCACCAACCAACAGAATCTAGTTGACCTTTGTAGACTGCTGTATCCAACAACAGCAGAGTTAACATTCTTTGGAGTGGCTTAGGGAACATACACCAAGATAAACCATATCCTGGGCCACAAAGCAAAACTTAACAACATTTTGAAAAAAACGAAAGCATACAAGAGTCTTTTCTGACAGGATGAAATCAAACTAGAAGTTAATGACAGAAGGAAAATAGGAGCCACAGGCAGTCCCAAAATTATACTTTCCAATAGATGATTAAATGCTCCTTCCCATTTCTGATTTTTGTTGAATGCTTGTGAGTCTCACAGTAAAAGACCTTTGTTTCACTACGTCTGGAAATACCATGCTGTTGTAGAATATGAGATTTTAAAGGCTGAAACTAATCTGGTAGAAATTCAGATTCATCTTTTATCTTTTAGATAAAAGCCTTTGAAATCCTTTTAGTGTGAGGTTATCAGTAGGCTTGATTCTCATATAACCTCATTACTAACCCAAGATTAGTCAAAATGAGGGTAGAACAATGCTGTGTGGCTGAAACTCCGTTTTTATCACTCCTACAGTCCAGCGACCAGCCACGCCTTGGCCTACCTGGTTCTACTCGGGAAATTCCACCTGCTTGCCCCAACACACACGGAGTTCCCTAGATCACAACACATATTGAAAGCTCTCGTAAATTGCACATTAAAGAAACCTGCTCAACTTTATTTAAGCATTTCTAAAACTTGTTCAACCACGGGATTTTTTTTCTCATTAATATTTCATAACTCACCTAGAGGTTTTGCAAGGTGGAATGGATTCTTCTGAGGGGCTGATCCTTCAGCACTGAGGTCTGTGCTGCAGGAGGAGATGGCAGTGTCCTCAGGACGTCTTTGTTTTATGGATTGGACTTGATACAGTATTTGAAAAAATGCTTAGCTAACATCATTACCAATTTCCTTTCTCCCCCCAGAATGGCAAGGATTGGGTTATTAGGTACTAAGGTTTTGCATGTTTTCCTGAAAAAAAAAAAGTTTCATTTGTTGTTGTTTCTATTTTCACTCAGTGAAATAAGCTCCCCAGTAATAAATGGACATGAAATGTTGTTGTGGACAGAAAAGCACTCATCAAAAAGAAGTAACCATATCAAGTTCACCAATTGTTATTTTAAGGGTTACTTAAAACAAGATAATTCATTACTTGGGGACAAACCTAATTTCCCAAACTGAAGCTGTGTAGTGATTTACCTTTTCCATAAGCGTATGATTTTATCTGCTCAGATTTACATTTGAAGCAATAAAACCTCTGGCATCTGCTCCTAGTGGTCCACATAAAGAGGAGACAGGTGATAAGAACATTCCTGATTTTATTGCTTTCTAGAACATTTGAAGCTGAGGTGGGGGTGGGAAAGATGTGCCCATCATGGCCATAAACATGCATAGGGGCTAATAGCAAAGAAGTAAACCAGTCCCTCTTTGGAAGATGTTTTAAATCTTTCCAGCCCCTGGCCTCCATATGTCAACACCTGGGAAAGTTTAAAAAACAAAAATCAGAGAAAAGCTGCTGCCTCCTCTTCATCAGAAAAACAAATCAGTCCACTGTTAACATAGTTTAGGGCTTGGAGGAGCCACTGCTAGGTGCCAAAAGTTCCTTTTTTAAAAAATTTTCAAATTAATGTGAGCGTACAAATTTTTAGGTTACATTGTTCTCAGTTCCAGGGTAAAGTTCTGATTGTAAAAGATCCCCTCACCCAGGAGGCATGTTGTGTACCCTTCACAATGTGTACATTAGGTGAGATCCAACCTCCTGCCCTCCCTCCTTCTGCCACTGATAAGCCCCCGCTCTCCTCCCCTTACCCCATCGAGACTGTATTTGTGTTTTAATGTTCATATGACCATGTAATTGTTTATATATTGGTTTCATATTGGTATTGAGTACATTGATACTTATTTTTCCATTTTTGCAATACTTTACTAAGAAGAAAGTGTTTCAACTCCATCCAGGTAAATGGAAAAGATGTTAAGTCTCCATCTTTTCTTATGGCTGAATAGTATTCCATGGTATACATATACCACAGTTTGTTGATCCCTTCATGGGTTGATGGGTACTTAGGTTGTTTCCATGACTTGGCAATTATGAATTGAGCTGCAATAAGCATTCTAGTGCAAATGTCTTCGTGATAAAATTTTTATTCTTCTGGGCAGGTGCCAAAAGTTTTAGCTATTCTTATGAGCTCCTAGGGTGGCCTTACTTTCCATAGGATCCTTAGCAAATTGGAGACTGTATGCCACAAGCAGCTAATGAAATTCAGGCTGGGATGCAGCGTAGGGACAACATTTGAGGCAAGATGTTGACACATACTCTGTGTAGGCACATTCCCTAATAGCACTGGGAAGTTGCTGACCTTAGTAAGACTCAATCAGAAGCTATTGGGGAGTCTCGTCAGTGGGTATCTAGGAACACTGTTTTCATGGCTCCCACGATGTGTTGACGTGGTCTGTATTAATTCATCTTAGGACCTAATGTTCTTACGATTTCTTTTTTGGACATTAAGTACTTTGGTTAAACACTGCCAAAAAAATTATGAAAGAATAAAATTATGAAAGAATCTAGTGGGAGGAATTTTTATTGCCCAATAAATAATATGATAAGCAGTCATAATTCCATATTAGTCACTAAATATCCAAAATGTATAAAGCATACAAAGTTAGGTTCAAAATATGGATGAAAAATAGCTCAGTGATATTTCTTAAAAATTATTCACTTTTTTAATGTAAAAATAGAGCAAGAACATTCTCCTAAATCCCAGGCTTAGAAAGCTGAACACTGCCTGGAGGCCTTAAAGAGTTACATTGACAGAGCCATTTTTCCTTAGATTTTAAATTACAAATAGAAAATTCCTCAAGGAATTTTGGAAGAAATCTCAAACTTTCAGACTCACAAGATGTATACAGGCCTCTGGAAATGCCCACCATGGTCTTTATCTGTCATCTAAGACAGACACTGAACTCATGCTAGGGAAAGTGTAACTCCTCAGTTTTAGAAAACCTTCATTTGTGGGTTAGTCTTCTGCAATGCATTTGTGCTCACTGGCAAGAAGTTCTTTTTTTTTTTTTTTTTTTTGGTTAGAGTCATTGTGTCCTCATATCATGAATCCACTTTTAATTCTTCTGTGACTAGCTGACGCGCACACCCACACACACCAGCCTCTGCTGTGGTCTTTCACCTCCTATATGACCACTGTCACCCACCTAACTTCTTTTAACCCTGTGTTCTTTGAACATCTCTATCCCTTTATCTTCTTGAAAATTACCCTGGCTCTTACCTCCTAAATCATCCCTCCAAACTGTTTAACCTCTAAAAATAAAATCAGTACAGTGGCAACCTTCATTGAAAGACAAGCAGTGATACCATTACATCTTGGTTTATGGGGATCCCATTGAGCAGAGAGATCAATATTCTTTGAAGCCTTTCCTGCTACCGCAGCAAAGTGAAACTCTCCAAGGAGACGCTAGAGATTGGACATCAAGTTGATGCAGTGAACATCCTATGTGCTGTTAGGTCACTTCGGGAATTATAGTGCTGATACTACTGTTGTTTTCCTTTGGGCAGGTTGGGCTAACATTTCCCACCTTAAGTAAAACGTATTTTCTCTGTTGACAGAGACGAGATACTGCTACACTCAGCACACGATGGAAGTCACAGGAAACAGTATCTCTGTCACTAAACGCTGCGTCCCGCTGGAAGAGTGCTTATCCACTGGCTGCAGAGACTCTGAGCATGAAGGCCACAAGGTCTGGGCAACAAAGCAAGTGATGGGTAGAGTGTAGCCAGCCTCCCTCCCCTTCAGATGCCTGCAGCACTTAGAGCAGATTCTTATCCCCCGCCCATGTAGGCTGCCTGGTGACTGTCCTTACACCCTTATGAAAAGATACTTCCTTTCCTGGTTGCTCTCAAGGAACACAAATGTATACCAGACCATAGGACACCCAGTATAAATTGTGTAAACACACACCAAGAGGGTATTAAAAATTCTTGAAGCCTTTTCTTCACTCAGAAGAAAGTAATAAAGCTAACAGAAGGAAGAGGAGCAAGGGACCAGTTATGTCCATCATGGCAAAGCGCTGTACGTGCACCAGCTCGCTCTCCAGAGGAGGGCCAAGGCGATTTAGCTATAATACCTAACTGTGCAGTGGGGGCTCATGTCTTGACTGGGATGTCAGTTTGGGGAGGGTCTCCATTGCCTCTCGAATTATTTGTAGGTGACAAGTGACCATCTTCCTGTGGATTTATACCCCTTAAACTTCATCTGGGGCCTGTATGCAGAAGTACCCAGTGTAAAAGAACTTTAGCAGCAGCCTTGAGGAGGCATTTAACCTGTCAGAGAGAGGCAGCCAGACCTGTGGTTGCAGCATAGAATGCCCCCGATGGTCCTGCTGGTTGTTTAGGGTCGGCTTTATGCATGACCTTGACATGCCAGGCCTTGGTCTTTGTCGTACATCTTTCTATTTCTCCCATTAGGCTGCCTTCCTGGTGGTGTGGGGCAGTGCCCACTTCTAATACCTTGGCGCAGCCCTGTCAGTAAGAGCTTCTTTTTCTTTTTTCTTTTTTTTTTTTTTAGAGTTTCTTTTTCTTAAGAAGTTAGACACCTCATCTTCAAACAACTTCTCTAATACACTAAAAACTGAATTTTAAAATATAATCTGCCTACTTGCTCCTGGCTTGTCATGGGTAAAACCCAGCGCTTTACTTGGCCCTTCAGCAAGCTAGGCTTAGCTCATAGGCATTGTGCAGCTCCTTTACCAAGGAGAAAATTGAGGATCCCAGAAGTTATGTCAGGAGCTCAGGTCACACTGCTAGCAAGTGACAGGGGCAGAATTCAAACTCACTTTTGACTTCCAGTCTTTCTCTTGAGCATTATACCTGCTTTCCTACCCCAGGTCAACTGTGGTCAAAGACGCAAGTCTCTGCAGGTTAATGACCATGTAGGATATTAACTATCCCATGACTATGAATCACCGAGGGGGGTGGGGATCTTGTTAAAATACAAATTCTAATTCAGTCTGGGGCAAAGTTTGAGAGTCTGCATTTCTAATGAACCCCCAACTTATGTGGAAGCTGCTGGTCCATTCTTGGTTTAGCGATGACCTAAATTCACTTCTGAAACTAATCCTGTGCATTTATTTCTTGTGATCCAGGAATATAAAGCAGGAGTAATTGCATAAATGAAAACCCTTCAAACTTTAACTTACCCAATGAGAACAGAGATAATTATGCAGATAGTTCTAATTACAGTAAATATTCGAGTTTAATACCTGGATTGTTGCCTCTCTCACTGTGAAAACCTAGCAAATGAAAGTTTACCCAACTAACAGCATTCTCAAGTAGTCAGAGTTTCTTTGACAAAGGAAGGGCAAGTTGGGAGGCGCCTGTGGCTCAAGGAGTAGGGCGCCGGCCCCATATGCTGAGGCTGGCGAGTTCGAGCTCAGCCCTGGCCAAAAACTACAACAACAACAAAATTTAAAAAAAAAAAGGAAGAGCAAGTTTCATTATCCCTTTTCACAGTGGAAGAGCTGAGACCTAGGAGGGCTGTAAGGACCACATGGTGAGATGTCCAAAACAGACCCCTTGACCTTGAGGCTGGGGAGTTTTCATTTTGACCAGGTTGTTTCTTAGTGAAATATTATCCCTAGCCTTCCTAAATGTAAGGGTTGGTGTTTCCTTTATAGTACAGGTAACTTTCGTTCAAGTCTTGCCATGAAAAAGATAATTCCTTAGAAAACCCCGGCTTTACCTTAAGACCTACCAGCTTCTCATCCTCCTTTTTTTTCTCTTCCTTTCTTCCAGGTCTGCACTTCCTGTTGTGAAGGAAATATCTGTAACTTGCCACTCCCCCGAAATGAAACTGATGCCACATTTTCCACAACATCACCCATAAATCAGACAAACGGACACCCACACTGCGTGTTGGTGATAGTGTCCTGCTTGTGGGTGTGGTTAGGACTCACGTTATAGCAGCTCAGCGTCACCATGGATAGTAGTGACTGGATGGTCCATAGTCATGCATGAATCATTGGCCTGACGGTCATTCACGTGTGAGACACAACTCTCAGCCGTCACCACAGCCAAGCTTTGCTGCTACCACAGGAACAACCATTGCTTCCCTGTAGTCATTTTGAGTCTCACCCATCAAAGGCAGCCTACCCCCAATACAGACCCTGAGTTCTATGCCACAAACCTTTTTTTCACTCCAAGAAATAGATCAGAATTTACTGAGCTCTGGGGTTCTTAATCTGGAAGGATAAATGCATGAAATGCAGGAAGTCTGGAGACCCTCTGAAATGTTTGGGATATATTCTATGGACACCCATAGATGTGTGTTTTTCTGGAGGAAGGTAAAGAACAACTTGTTTGAAAATAATCATGAATTCACTTATTACTTTAGATATTGATTTAGAATGTTAAAACTTTGATTTCAAAACAAATGGAGTATTTTCTTAGAAATTCTGGCCAAGTCCCTGGAAGAGTAGTAAGCAATGTGTCCAGTTTAATGTTCTCAACATTCTTCTCTCAGTGCTGGAAATCATATTCCCTTTACTCTGTATTCAAGATAAGGTATATTGTGGGGGTGGCTGGAGAAGGATTTTCTTAACTTAATGGACCTAATATCCATAAACTGGCTGTTGTCTCTCCCTATAATTGGTGAGATTGGCCTTGACCTGGCACCTGAAAGTGTTCCATGAGATCTTGGATTCCACCTGGGCCTGTGGTGTTCGGAGTCTCAAAGCAGGAGGGGATTGTTTTCTTTAGACATGGGGTTCTATTTAGGCATAACTAATGTAGACTGAGAGAGGATTTCAGAATGAAAGGATGGTGCATAGAGGTTAGTCCTACTTAGTTTATTTTGTGGACTCAGTAAATGGCTCAGCCCCAGCTTCTTCCTTTATCTGTGCTTCACACTATCAAAAGCCTCTCTCTCCAAAACCCCAGTGACTTTAAGAAGAAGGTTCTGCATTAATTTCTATCTAGATTGATAGGGTAAAAGACACAATATGCTAGGAGAAGAAGGTGGACCAGTGAGGTGATTGCAAGACTAGTAAGGAGACCCAGTGGGAAGTTTTTGTTTCTTTTAGATAATTGCTTTTGGAGCAGATGATAGAATTTTCACCATCCTTCTTATTTCACCCCAAGTAACAATTTTTCTTCTTCCTTGTGAATCATTTAAACAATATTTATTTTTGTAAGACATAACAAGAAACTAAAATATATTCTAAAAAGTCTTTATTCTGAGTAAATGACCAAATTAGAATACTTATTTTTCAACAGTGGTAGAACTTGTAATATATGTTTGTTGAGAGCTATCTGTAATACTTGCACCAGTGTTGAAAAAGTTAAAATGTTGTAAGCAAAAGTAATGTCTCTGCCTCGAGGATTTTTTTCATGGTTTCTTCAGTGGTGGTACAGCTCAGAAGTATTCACGTGGTGACCATCACTGCTTTGAGTTTCTGTGCAGGGTTATGGAGCACATTTTCCTGAGACTGAGTGGAGCCATGGCTGATAGAGAGGACAATGTTGTCAAGACCATCAGCCATGCACAGAAAAAATGTCTCTGGCTCATAAAATGAGAACCCCTCAGGGACCAAATATGAACCCGCAGCAGTAACTCTGATACAAAATAATCCAAATTGTATCAAATAGCCTTAATTCAGAGTTTTATAGGCTTATCAATACGTTGCTTATACTTGGGGTGGGGAGAGTAGAGGGAAAGAAAACAAAACATATATCAAGCACGTCCTGTGTGCCAGGCACTATGCTAAGCACTTTACATACGTTAGGTCATATAATCCCTGCAAGAGCCCTCTCGGGAATGTTACTGTTATAGTATTTATACTTTACAAATGAAGGTAACGAGGCTCAGAGAAGTTCAATAACATGATGCCTTTTCCTTCAGATTTAGGTTATGTGAGATGAAGTAGGGTTGCAAAGGAAAGGGAGGTGGAATTCCCCCCGTAGGAAACTTCGGGGCCTGACTTCATGGGAATTTACTCATCTTATCTTGTGGAATTCAAGTCATCCTGCTTCTGCAGGATGCTATTTGCATGTGTCCCCAGATAATTTTTTTTCCTTTAGGGAATGAGGGTGTGGTTTCTTCATTCATCCCTCTTGCTAAAAGAGGAGACACTTGATTGTGCATCCTATGATGCTATAAGATAATGAAAATTTGATGTTGTACATATCTCCAAGTCCCATTTTGTATGCATGGTTACACTCCACTGACATCTTCCAAGTACTGCATGTGATTTGAATAGGAAACAAGAAAGGGACCACACCAAAGCCTCCCTGGCTGGTGAACAGGGATGAGGTCCACGGTGGTGTAGATTCATCCACCACCCAGGGAGTTCTTGCAGACTCTACACACAGGTGTTGCTGCATGCATCCCATGTGCCTATTAGAATGGCTTGTGTTTCATTCTTTTGAAAGTTCTTTGCTCACTATCCCCAGCCTCAAGGAGCCAAAAAAGGGCCATTCATGCGGAAAGTTCAAGACTGCTCAACCATCCGACTTTTCCACCACATTAAACTTTCCATTAAATCTCACCATTGGTGATGGCTTGAAATGTAAAGAGCCACAATGTGTATATTAACCTATGTACCACATATTTATTTTTAGACTCTCTACAACATTCATGTCAATATGAGATTAATGCCTACACTTTGTAAATATTGTATATTTTGTAAATCAATGAATAAAAGTTTTAAGTGTTTCTCACCAGGCTCATCCCTGCAAATGCACATGTCAATCAATGATTAATGCACCCAGGTTGTGCACAAGCATTGGGCTTAGCACCACAGGGCACTTCCTTCCAGGAGCTCACTTCCTAGTTATACAGACAAGAAATGCAAGCATGCAAAGATACAAGGCAAGTCACCCATGCCAAACGATTCAAACAGATGGTTTAAGTGCTGCAGAAAATCTGAGAAGGAAAGATTACCAGACTTTTCTTTTTTTTTATATTTTTTTTTTTGTAGAGACAGAGTCTCACTTATCGCCCTGGGTAGAGTGCTGTGGCGTCACACAGCTCACAGCAACGTCCAGCTCCTGGGCTTAGGCGATTCTCTTGCCTCAGTACCAGAATTTTCAATCAGGTCTGCAGTTTCCCTACAGCATTTATTTGTTAAATCAGGAAATAGAAAAATACCATGTATTTGTGCATGTATAAATATACCACACCATTAACTTTTTTTTTTTTTTTTAATAAGAGGAAAGGCTTTATTTCAGATGGCAGGAGGAGGCTCACAAGAATTCATAATGGCCATGCTCCCCGTGTTGCTCTGTCTTCTTTTCATCTCCAGTCAAAAACTGCCTGCCCATGGTTCCTTTCTTTGTGGTCAGTTTAAATAAAGCAAGAGAAGCTGTTCCTGCCCTCTACAGGACTTCACAGAAGTAGAAATTTCTGGGTCCCAGGAAGTTAAGTTTCTAATCATTAAATTTATTTATAGAAATTCATCTTTTTTTTTGCAGTTTTTGGCCGGGGCTGGGTTTGAACCAGCACCTCCGGCATATGGGGCTGGCGCCCTACCCCTTTGAGCCACAGGCAGCACCCTGATAGTTAAGGTTCTATAAATTCCTAAGACCTGAGTAATTATGGGGAGGACCCCACATGTGTATCCTCGGTGTCTCCTTGAGAAGATCTCCATTCTCCTAGACCTCACCCTTCCTGAGAATCTTCTCTCAGCATAGCACTTGCATGCTGTCCCAAAAAATGAAAGCTTCTGCTGCCAATTTTCAGTCACCCTTCTTGAGTAGTTATAGTCTGTGGTGTGCCCAAATTTGCCACTACAGTCACTATACATAGGGAAAAAGGAAAATTGTAGCTAAATGTACTATTTATTTTTTCCAATTCAATTGACTTTATTCCACTTGGGTGCGGGTGGGGTAGGATTTTCAACCAGGAAGAAATCTACATGTGGGTAATGGTGAAGGGAGGGGGTTAAAGGTCAGGAAGTTGGGAGTTGGGACATTCCCTTTCTTGCGTAGGACATCTGTAGGAAAGCTGGGGATTGGCTCATTTACCTTTCCCAGGTGGGACATCCCTAGGGTAGGGTAGGTTGAGCCATTCATTCACTTTTTTTTTTTTTTTTGCAGTTTTTCGCAGGGGCTGGGTTCGCCACCTCCAGCTTATGGGGCCAGTGTCCCACTCCTTTGAACCATAGGTGCTGCCCTTTTTTTTTTTTTTTTTTTTGAGACCAAGTTGAGACCAAGTCTTGCTTTGTTACCCAGTAGAGTGTCATGGCTTCATATCTCACAGCAATGTCAAAGTCTTGGGCTCAAGTGATTCTTTGCCTCAGCCTCCAAGCAGCTGGGACAGGAGGCGTATGCCACAACGCTCAACTATTGTTCAAAGACAAGGTCTCACTCTGGCTCAGACTTGTCTCCAACCTGTGACCTCAGTCAATCTACCTTCCTCAGCCTCTGAAGTGCTGGGGTTACAGTTGTGATCCACTGGACCTGGCTATACATACTTCTATTTACAACAAAATTTACAAAATATTTACAGATTATTCTGTGTCTTTCCATCTCTTTCTAAAATTTTGTAATCAATATTTTGGAAAGGTGTATTTAGCTACAATTTTCGATGTTCCTTATGTATGGTGACTTTTGGGGACAACTCGTAAATTTTTACAAACTACCTTTACAGGGCAGCAGTCAGGCATTGTGTCTCTTTCAATTATCCTGGTATCTTTAAACCTAAAACCAATCCCAAGACTAAAACGCCATAAGCTGATCCTGGGTGACAAATATGCATTGAGTATACCTGAGAATATCCTCATTCCCATTTTTGTGTTTCTCTAATTCTCATGAATGTACATAGAGCACTAGCTGCATCCCACCAGTGCACAATACCCAAATCAGAAGGTCCAAATTCTGAGTTCTTCCTCAGATACCCCTGCCTTCTTTGACCACTGGAAGTGTCAGTAAACTCTGTCCTGTTTCAAGATTGTGATTCGTGGTCTTCCTTGAACCAAAGTTATTTGTTTTGTTAGAAAGTGTTGGGCAGAAGGGACTCTGTGCAGTGTTTGCTTTGTCTAGCTGAGTGCTGCTTTAGTCTAGAAAAAGTAACGGCAGCAATATGGGGAATTGTTAAAGAAGCCACTTCCTAGACTCAAAACCTGCAAATTTTTAACCAAAGCCAAGATTGACTATTCCCTCCTGAAACATCAAAGTCCGAAAGCAAGAGTTGGTAGAAGAACAAGCAGTTTATTCAAGAGCAATGTGAGGAGATTGCTGACTAATGTTGCAAAGAACTAATGTTCTGGTCAGCCCAAGAACATGAGGGGCTCTTCACACCATTAACGTTTTAGTTTGATGATTTATTTTTGAGACCGAGTCTCACTATGTTGCCCTCAGGTAGAGTGCTGTGGCATCACAGCTCACAGCAACCTCAAACTCTTGGGCTTAAGCAATTCTCTTACCTCAGCCTCCCAAGTAACTGGGACTATAGGTGCCTTCCACAATGCTTGGTTATTTTCTTGTTGCAATTGTCATTGTTGTTTAGCTGGCCTGGGCTGGGCACGAACCCGCCAGCCTCGGTGCATATGGCTGGCTCTGTAACTGCTGTGCTACGGGCACCAAGTCAAGTTTCTATTTTTAAATCTTACTCTATTCTTGGGGTGGCACCTGTGGCTCAAAGGAGTAGAGTGCCGGTCCCATATGCCAGAGGTGGCGGGTTCAAACCCAGCCCCGGCCAAAAACAGCAAAAATAAAATAAATCTTACTCTGTTCTTAGAGTGAATTATGTTAATATGATACATTAGAAAACATTTCCCTTAATACTTTCTTCTCCAACAGGAAACGTATATTGGAATAATATACATGCTATTTTATCTATATGATGAATTGATATTTTTCTTAGTAAAATAATAGACATTGAAATCAATTTTGAAAAATTTCAGCTCATTTGTGATTCCTAGTTATTCTTTCATGCCCTGTATTTCAAAATTTCTGTGGAAATATTTTCTCCAAAGTTAAAGATATTTTTCCCTTAGGTTCTGGATCAGTGACACAGTTAGTGTTCCTTAAAGTGTGGTATTTACATGAAGAACACTCTTATCACTCACCTCCATGAACGGTGCTTCAGGTGGACTATGATTTTAGAAAATTTAATTGTGAAGACAGGGACTTACAAGTTTACCTAACATGGGGATTTAAAAAGGATCCTTTACCTTATAAATGCATTTATCTTTTTCCTAGCACATTTATAAGATTTTATTTATAAACAAAGTTTAGGTCACACCAAGCTTGTAAAAGTCAGATGTGGTGCTTTGGCTGTGATATAGGCTCTTTTATCTGAAACACGAAAAGAATGTATATGAATGGCTTTAATGAATTTCCTGTAACTTACCAAGCAAGAGTGAAATACCTGAAAGTGCTTTGAGAATCTGTTATGATCCCTCATTGGAGGAACTTGGCCTTGGAAATTCAGATGTGTTTCTGAGATTACATGGCAACTTGGGGCAGGACTAAAGTGAAGCATCGTGACTTTAGCTTGGCGTACTCTCTTATCTGAATCTGCTAAAAACAGGTCCGAGATTTTCTTTTTAAATATAAGAATTTTTAACATAATTTGCTGTTACAAAACCAATGCAGAGCTCCAAAATGTCTTTGTGTTTTCAGCAGTTTCTCTCTTGAGCTAATTTTTAAAAGGATGGGCTTTCTCATCAGCAGTACTGCTGTCTTCCTATTATTACGGGAGGCAACTTTTAACTCCATTTCCGTTGCTGGAGTTGGATGGGCTGCGAGGGATAAGCAGAAGGACTGTGTAGCTGTTTTTTAAACCAGGTAGAGACCTGAAATCTAGAAGCTATGAATGATGTCTTAGGGTCTTCATGTCTGTTCTCCAAACAGCAACTCTCACTGTTGTACAGGATTTTATTTTCAAAGCTCTTTCACGTACATTGTTTCAGTTGATCATCATGGCTTCACGTACAGTGCTCACAGCTACAGCTTTGGAGTGGTTTAGAGAGGCCCCTTTATTTTTATTTATTTATTTCTTTTTTAGAGAGGCCCCTTTGTACTACAAGGACTTTGATTCCTGATTCAGGACTCTATTCACTCCACTCACACGTCACCAGGATGACATGTGTGGTGGCCTCGTTCTTCTCCAGCACGTTTACTGAAACACCACTTCTCAGGTCACAGAGTGTGAATGGACACTTAGAAAAGATCTAGTCCACTCCCATTGTTTTATGCAGGAGGAAAAGGTACCCAGAGAGCCCAGATCTTTTGTCTCTGAGAATGCCATGTCACTTGCATTGAAGATAAAACTTGTTGAAATGTCTCTTCTTTGATGTCTGAAGTAGTTAAGACACGGGTGATGAAAAACAATTAGAAGTCTCCCTTTCCTTTCCTTTCTCTGTGTGATTGGCAGCGCCACAGAGGCCATCGTGGTAGGAAAGGCAGCGTGTAGGATTTGGAGAGGACAGATTTTTGCCAAGAAAGCAAGCTAGCCCGATGGAAATGTGGATTGTTCATTCTTATTGGAGAAGAAAAGCATTCTGGGAAAGCAACATTTTCAGAATCATAGCCTTAAAAAGCAGAATGATTTGTCTAAATCAGAGATTTGCAGTTATTCAGAAATGGTTTTCACAGGAGTTTATGGTGTGTCCACTATCAGAAATGGGCTGCCCCAAACATCGTGTGACCCCTGAGCCCAGAGGTCATGCTCCACTGGCATCTGACATCCCACTGGAGGGTGCAGGGGACTGTGGTGCTGAAGTGGGGTAATGAGTCTGAAAAGCAACTCTGTTGAGTTTTGGCAAGATGAACAAAATGTCTTCAGGAGGTAGCCGTGATGCAAACAGAAGGGCTACAAATAAGTCACAACCTCAAAAAAATCCATCTTTGAGGAAAATTCAAAATAGGCTTACTTGTCTGGCCTCTATTCCATCTGCACTGGAGCCTGGCTGTTTGGGTCACGTGGGTCTGCACCTAGCCTCGAAGCCCACCCCATCAGCTCCTCACCGGCGTGCACCAGACCATGGCTACCGGTGCAATCACAGCTGCCTGCTGGCTGGGCTTCGCACCCACCCCAGCCTCTCCTGGCCATAAAACAGGTCTGTGAGGCCCCGGAGACCCGCATCACACAGTGGCACATGAAGACAAGTCATTTGAGGAGAAGGATCATGTCGGAAATGCTTTGTACTGAGACGCTTTGAGGGAAATGTGCTGAGTAGACCTCAGCGCCGGGGGAGGACAATTTTGGACTCACTCATGACTCAGCCTGGCTCAACCCTGGCACATGTCAGCACTGGGCTTATCTCTCCCTTAAAGGCTTTCTCAACACACAAGGCTGGGCCCATCCCTGACTTTAATGTGTTTAATTAACTAATGACCCTGTGTGTGTTTTGCCACTGACCTAAATACCAAGTGTACTGTGAAGAGACGCATTCTCCTTGATGCGAAACAGTGGAGATCGACGTGAGATTATGTGATCAGACCTCCCAAGAACTGCCTTTCTTCAGAGCCAGATGATCTAAAAAGGACTGAAAGGTACATTTGGAGTATTTGGAAGAAAAAGATAGTGGTGTGGTAGGCCAGGCTGGAGTTGAAGATGTTGAGAACAGCCTGGGTATACACGTAATACTGACTTCAGATTAGAGGCTAGAAAAGACTTCCCAAGGAAAATGTTTAATCCAAGACATGAAAAATGAGGTGTTAGGCCAGTGAAAAGCACTTGTAGGATAGGCATCAAAACGCCATGGATGTTAAATTTTAGGAAAGCTATGAGGTCACTCTTGGGAGAAATTGGTAAATAGCTGTTAATGAGTATACTTGAAAGTTGGGTGCCAATGGAGCGATCCATGGTTCAGTTTTCTAGATTGGTCTTCACTGAGTCTGCTTCTGTGATTATTATTCACCCCTGATGGTGGTTTAGCCCTTTGTGTCTGTTAGCTAATGGCTACTCATTAGAATCACCTAGGGTAGCAGAGTTTAAAACCTGCCTGATGTTTTAAAGCCCCTCAGCCCAACTCTATTAGCTGGCTCATGGCCATGTTCATTTTAAAGACAGTGGGACAGCAAGAGCCCCTCTGTGTGCTCATCTCAGGAACTCTGGGGTCCCAAGCCACCTTCTAGGAAGCTGATTTTCACTAGGGTCCCAGATCCCCTGTTCAATGGTCCTACCCACAGAACAGGGCAGACAAATATTGCCACAAATTTTCAGAAGACAGAGGACTTGACCTTTGGTACCTGGAGGTGAACACTTGACTCAGCCTAGCAGAGGCTTCTTTTGGCCATGACCTTGGATACTTTCACTTTACTATTTCTCTGCCTGATCCTGGGGGTACTTTATTAAAAGGAATGATACAGTTGAAATAACCACATATTTGCCATTTACATCCACACATCATCATAATAAAACAGAGCAACATCTATCCCAACCCACTGTTTCCTTGCGGCTGCCCCACTGTCTTTAGGACTCCACAGCCTCTGCTCCTGTCTTTACTCCTCGCAACCCACCCATCCTCATCCTATTACAGTTTGTCTTCTGCCCGCAGGGAGAATTCACTTCACTAACGAAGCCCAGCCCACTCCGCCCAGTTCTACTCTCTGTCGTTTTCACCCAACAACCAATACGCGGCCCGCTCCCTCCCACCGCAGCACTGCCGCTGGCTTCCGTGAACCGCCCCTCCTGGGGGTGTTCCTCTTTTATACACATTAGAATGTCAGCGTTCTGAAAATTGGTACTGGGGCCCTCCTCACTCTGCAGTCTCTCCTGTCATGTCCCAGGCCTGTTATTTAAATTTCTAGCCATTAGTCAGTGGTTGCCAAATACAGATCTCCCCCTCCGGCATTGCCTGCGAATTCTAGAATGCTTTCCCCACATTACCAACTCAACATATCGCCTGTATGACGCCTCAGACTCCAGCATCTCAAATGCAAGGGTGACCCCGACCAAACACACTGCCCACTCCCTGGTGTGGCAGCTCAGAGGCCAGCGTCTGCGCCATCCAGCTGCGCAGCCCCGAAACCTGGAGTCCGCCCTGACACTTGGCTCTGCCTCCCTCCTCAGGGTATCCACTGCCAGAGCCACCAGGCTTACCTCCCTCAGGTCCATCCACTACTCTTCACATCCGCCTTCACCCCTCTGGCCGAGCGATGATCACATCCTTCCTGTCCCTCCATCTTTCCCATCCTTTCTCACCACATTACAATCCATTTTTCATAGCCAGAAGTAATTTTTAAAAATACAAACCTGATTATGTCACCCATCTCTTAATACCACTCAAAGGGTTCACTCTGTTCACACTGGGCGGCAAACGAAGCCTTCCCCATGCCCAGCTAGTGCCCCTGAGCGGGCCACAGCCTTCGTCCTCAACCCCAAGCTTGCCCCGCAGCGCTTCGGCAGCACGTCCGCCACTCTGCTTTCGGGTCTTTGACCTCTGGTCCCGCCGGCCTCAGCCTTTTCCGCCGTTATTCCCGAAGGGAGTGGACTAGAGAAACACCAACACACCGAGTGCAAACGAAGCACGGGCCCGTAGTGACCGGCCGGGCTGAGAGCCGGCTCACCCTCAAATGGGAACCTCTTATGAGCGGCTCTCGGTAGGGCAGGGGGAGTCCTTAATGCAAGCCAAATTTGACAAGAGCCAACAGCTGGTAAGGGGAGTCCTTATAAGGGGGAGCTGGGGGTTTGTAGTTATTACTAACCTCTTTCAGCTGAGCTTCCTGTCTTAAAGGGAGCGTGTTGAAAGCCCCCGGCTGTAGAGAATTAAACATCATACATCTTTCTGCCCGTTACGTACCTTCTCAATAAAAGGACTCTGTGAGAAGTGCTCGGGCTTGCCCTGCACCTATGGGAAGCCCACCTCTTGCAGCTTGTACTCTCAATCCGTGTCTCGCGTGATCATCTATGCAGTCGCGAAACCCAGCAAATGGAGTCGGGACTGTGTCCCTTCCTCTGCTAGACAGAATCTTCACACTCCTCCTCTTTGACCTGGTTACTCACTTCTTATTCTTATATCTCAGCTCATCTTCTTCACACCTCCAGATTAGAGGTGTTGCCTTGCCCAATCTCATGGCACCCTGAATTTTTCTTTCATGTGCCTGATGGTTTATCTTCGTGTGTGTGTGTGTGTGTGTGTGTGTGTGTCTGCAACATCAGTGTCCATTTACCACTCCTCCTTGCTCCACCCTCCACGGGGTCAGGCCCACTGTCTGTTTTGCCCATCCCTTGTACTGGTTTTACAGTGTGTCACCCCAGTTTCCTTTGGGAATGAAAGACTTATTTCCTTGGCTGCTGAGAGCATTACCACCAACAGCCCTCCACTAGTGGTTCTCCTCATGAATTCATGGGCTGAGCAGTTGCCAAGCTCCAGGTCACACCCCCTTCCACGGGCAGCCTATATCCAGTCACTGAGCCAAGTGGGAATCCAAATGCCTAGCCCCTTTCCCCTATCTTGAGATCCCTTTGAGGACATATCCCATTTTCAGAGCTCATGTGGGGTGGCTGTGGCTTCAGTGATTTCCTTGTAGCCCAGAGTCTCCCTCTGTCCTGTCCTGCACCTGTCATCTGCCTTCCCCAAGCGTTGACCCCAATAGTACTCTTGATGTGCAAGATTGCTCTTACACACTAATCTCTATCTCACCATCTGCTTCCCTTTTCCCTACTATGACACTACTATATTCCCAGCATGAGAACAGTGCCTAGAACACAGTAGGTGCTCCACAAACATTTGTTGAGTAAGTACACAAAATGATGAGGAAAGATAAAGGGACAATTTCAAAGCAGCATAGCTAGTTAGTGACAGAGCAAGAGTTTAAAACTGAGGTTGCCCTTCTGCTAGTGCAGCTCTACTTCTGACATATTTTTACCTATTAACTTTGCACTAAGAAATACATAATGTCAAATGCTGCAAAGCTAACATCTCTTGCTTGCTGCAACATAAATTGTTAAAGCTCTTTTGGAAAGCAATTTGGCAGTGTGCGTTGAGGGCTATGGGCATAGACAGATTCTGACCCAATAATCTCACTTCTGTAAAATGGCCTGAAGAACATAAACACTGCTATGAATAAATTTGTTGCTTGAAGCATTATTTGTAATTAAAAAAAAAAAAATCAGGACAACCTAAATGTGCACAAGTGGGGAAGTTGTTAAGTCAAAAAAGGCACATCCACTTGGCATAGTATCAAAAATGATTGCTCTAAAGACATCTCAATGTCTAATGAAAATAGCAATACCAAAGTCATCTGATCAATGTGTCTTACTATCTAGGTAACAAACACGTACATTAAAAAATACTTGCAGGAAATAAACCAAAATATTTTCATTGTTTATACTATAGTAATAACTTTATTTTCTTTTAAAAAAATATTTTTCCAATGTTAATGCAATGTGGTTATATTACTTTTGTAATGAAAACCATAAATATAAGAAATGGTGAAGACTTTTATGTTAAGTTAATGGTTGTTATTACTTCGGAGGCTCCTCATAAGTGTAGTGGTTAACCCAGGGCAGGGGTGGGCCCTCAGAGCCTGATTCTCAGTTCTGGCTGCCTGCTCCAGTCTCTGGGGGGCTTTAAAATATACCAAAGCCAGGACCCCACCCCTAAAGTTTTAAATGTACTAATCTTGGATGAGAAGATTGAGAGATCATGATTTTTTAAAAAAAACTTAAAAACTATTGATTTTAGGGTGGCACCTGTGGCTCAGTGAGTAGGGCGCCAGCCCCATAAACCGAAGGTGGCAGGTTCAAACTCGGCCCTGGCCAAACTGCAAAACAAAAAAATAGCTGGACATTGGGGCTGGCGCCTGTGATCCCAGCTACTCAGGAGGCTGAGGCAAGAGAATCACCTAAGCCCAGGGGTTGGAGGTTGCTGTGAGCTGTGTGATGCCACGGCACTCTACCGAGGGCAATAAAGTGAGATTCTACAAAAAAAAAAAAAAAAAAACTATTCATTTTACAACAATTCCAAAACTTATAAAAATGTTTAAAAGACATTACTTTTTAAATTTTGCCACATTTGATTTATCAATTTGTTACGTCAGTATTTCCTAAGAATAAAGACAGACTCTAACAACCAGAGTGCAGTTATCAAAATCAAGAAATTTAACATTGACACAATAACAGATAGTCAATATTCTAATTCTAAGGTGAACATTTGACAAAGAAAGCAGTCACTGTGGAGGAACTGGCTGTCTTCTCATCGCCACTCTGGCTACAAAAGCCAAGAGCTACAAGTACCAAGAGCCAGTCCCTCCCTTTCTCGTCAGTTTCTTCGACCTTTCTTCAGTCTCTGTATTCCCTTACATCCTTCCAGTCCATCCTGTTTAATTCCAGTAAAGTCCCATGTTAGTGGGGTCAGTTTCTGTCGCTTGCCACCCAAGGACCCTGCTGGTCCAGAGTAGGTAGTAAAGCTGGAACTGTTCCTACAGTGTTCATGAGTATCTTTAGGTCTTTATGGGCCATTCTAGGACATTCCTCTTCTCTTTTTTAGGGCACAATTGCTCCAAGATACAGAAACTGGTGGAAGGCAAATGTTATTCCTGTCCACAGCAGATCACACCACATCTGATCAGGGCTCCAAGGAGCAAATCTTGACTTTAAAATCATGGCAGGCCTGGGCTCTAAATGAGCAGAGAGCACTGTTGAAAGCCATTTCTCCCAAGACCTGAGGAACACATACTAGGGGACCTTTTGCAGACATGGAACTTCAAAGGCGACTGCTTCTGTTCCCTGTGACTTGACAACCCAGAAGACACTGTCAGACAGGTCTGAGTTGGAGGGAAATTGGTGTCTGTGGACCCATCAGCCTTGGGTTGGGGATTTTGGTGGGGATTTTGGGAGCTCTTCTTTGTCTGGCACTTGGTATAGGAGCATTTGAGTGCAAGGCTCCTGCCCACTCCACAATGGGGGAACCTTTGACCAGGGAACTTCTGTCTAGATGTGTCTGCTTAGCTTCAGTAGCTCTCAGTGGCGTATTTCCCTGGAGGAAGAAAGATGCTGAAAAATATGTTTTCTGCCTCCCTGCTTCTCACTCTCCCATTTTTTTTGCTCGCATATATGGGACCGTGCTAAGAAGGAAGGGAGGTTTTAATGCTCCCATTGACTACTAAAGCATTATAAAGTCTCTCTCCATTCTCTTTTTCTTGATCTCTTCCTTTTCTCAGAAGTTTGTGACCCATCTGTCAAGAATGATTCAAAAGACTAAATGGGAAGAAGGCATAGAATCAGACTCTGACTTAAATAGAATACAATTTAGGAAGTAAAGATAAGCTATTTGCAGTTGGTTAAAAAATAGATTTTAAGTATTCTCACTGTAAAAAATTGATAAGAATGTGAGGTGGTGAATCTGTTAAGTAACTTGAGTTACTTAAGTAACTTTACATCCACAGTGTAAATATACCAGATATTATATTGCACTCCTTAAGTACATTCAATTATTATTTGTCAATTAAAAATAGAATTGAATTAAAAATTTATTTGAAGTATACTTTTTCCCTGAAATGTTAGTAAATGGGGAGGCACATCTTATAATCAGGCCAATGAATAGAGAAAATACAGTGGCTATTGTAGTGGAAAGGCAAAATTATGAAACAGAATGAGCACCAACTTTGGATCAATAGGCTTGGACTCAAGTCATAGCTCAGCCACCAAAAAAGTAACTGATCTCAGTCAAATTTCTTCACCTGGTGTTGAGGCTCAAAGAGATCATGAGCTCTCCTAGCACTAGACCTAGCAAAGAAAATGTTACTAGATTTGTGTATGGGTTGGTCTCTCTTGAGAACAGGGAACATCATCTTTGAACTGTGCATTTAGCACATATCTGCAAATAGTTACAGCTTATAACATTTTCATTGACTTGAATTGGATGAACACATGGTAAGCATTGTCCAATTTGGGCTTGACTTCATGAGGCTGTTTGACATTTTGAGTAGTAGAGAAATTGATCAGTATAGAAGGGGACTCAACCTCATTCAGTGTGGACTGATTATCCCTAACTTGTACCTTCTTGTAAAATAAATAACCTAAGTGTTGATTCTGGAAGACTGACTATAGCTTGGAGATTAGGCTGGGTTTTGTTTAATGTTACCTAAGAATTGTCCTGATGCTAGGGTTTCTGCCCAATGGGAAATCCATTTCATACTAAACTCCAGGCAGAGATCTAACATGCCTTTCATGGGAACAGAGATGAGAAAGCTTAGATGTTATGGAAAGATCACAATGGCAGAGGACAACCAGATACAAACACAGACTCTTCCTAGGTTAAGAGCTACCTCATGTTCTACGCACACCAGCCTTGCAAAGCCTGGTGAATGGAGGCAAAGCCTTCCTTAGACATCAAGGCTTTAGGGTTGTTCCTTGACCAAGTGAATGAACAAAGATTAAAAATGGGAGATTGAATCAGGAAATGGACCTTCTAGCACAGGCCAATCCCAGTGGAACCAAAACAAGGAGAAGCACATCTAAGTCAAACCAAGTGTAATAAGCAAACAGGAATTTCCATGAAAAGTCTCATAAATTGCCGAAAGGTGCTGCATTTTTGACATTACTATTTCCCTGTGTCCCTCTAAGGATTTCTTTAGTGCTGTCCATGCATAGGCTGATAGTGGTAAAAAAGTAAAAGTTGGAACTCAACAATCTAGTAATAACTAGTTCTCAGCCTTATTCTTCTCCTTTGGTGGGTATCTGATATCCAGTCACCATGTTTTTACATGCTGAGTGCCTAGCCGCAGAGCTACAGAAAAGGGTCCTATTAACTGGACCCTCACTGGACCCCTTCAGCACCAACAAAAAGAACTCATAGCACAAATTATCACAGCTAAAGCCCAGGGAGGGACTAAATATTTGCCCCTTAAGCCAGAGAAGAGAAGGACATTCCTCACGCTCTCAAGGAGAGAAAAATGTTTATAATTCCATGATATAACAGAACACTGATAGACTAAAGTAAAGCAAGATTTTACTCAGCACAAAACTAATTAGAGTAATTCATCTAAAAAAGCATCAAGTCATATCCCAATAATGACCTTTCTGTTAATTTAATACACGTGCTGAGGTTAAATGTGTACAGTTAGAGCAAGAATTGGAGTTGAAAGGGAATTGCTTGCAGGTGTTTGAGGACAGGCTGCTGGGGGCTCCATGGACACCATTGTGGTGTTACATTGTTGATGCTATGCCATATGCTTCCCTCGCCACCTGTTTATGAATTGTAGACATTCTCATTAAGCTGTCAGCATATATGGATGTGGAATTCTCGTTTTCCACGTCACGAAACCCGCTATGCTTATCTGATGCATAGTGAGTGATTTTGGATCCTGCCAGAGCCCAGAAGCTTGTGGTGTATGAATAACATGGTCTTAGGAGAGTAGCTGCCATATTTATGCATACTTTATCTTTTCAAAACTTTATGATAATTTCCTTCACCCAACAACCCCCTGTCGGAAAGGTCAGCTGAGTAACACTAGCCCCATTTAAAACATGAAAATAGGAGATCAGTTTTAATGGTTAGTTTATATTATATTTTATGATTGCACTATAATTTATTTCACCATTTCTCCCCGCTTGTATTTAGGTGTTTCTAGAGTTTTACTTTGAAGACTTTTTAGAGTGTAAGCTGGAAATGTGAGATGGAGTCTGGTTCTATAGGCAAAGACCTTATGGCCTTGAAAGAACCTAGACCTCAGGGTCAGGATCTGATGAAGAAGGATAAATTGAATCAGTGATTTCAAAAACTTTTCTGGCTGCCATTTATAATACTTTATAGTATAACTCAATGAATACATTTCTATGTATATAAAAATTTTAACTGGAATATGTTTCACCAAAATGCTGGGATGTTTACAATATTCATTATTATAGTATGCTCTATATAATTTCTATTTCGGTTCACCATTTTTTAAAATCTTAATTTTGACCCACTATATTGATTTCATGACCCACTGATGTGTTCCAAGTCATAATTTGAAAAGCAGTGAACTATGTGATCACTAATGACCCTTCTGGTATTTGCTTCCAATTATAAACCTGAAGTCAAGAAGTCAGGACTCAAGACCTTCCTGGAGACCACACTACAGCTCTGCGTAGATGTTGTGTAGGGTACAGGTTTCTGCCTGAATTATGAGCTCCATATTCACTCCTCCTTTTTTTTTTTTGAGACAGAGTCTCACTTTGTCACCCTCAGTAGAGTACCCTAGTATCATAGCTCACAGCAACTCTTGGGCTTAAGTGATTCTCTTGTCTCAGCCTTCCAAGGAGCTGGATTATAGATGCCTGCTACAATGCCTGGCTATTTTAGACATGGGGTCTTGCTCTGGCTCAGGCTGGTCTCTGACTTCTGAGTCCAGCCAATTCACTTGCCTTAACCTCCCAGAGTGCTGGGATTATAGGCATGAGCCACCACACCTGGCCAATCCATATTCACTATTGCATTAATTCAATATGATGTACTCTTGTAATCTTCCTGCAATTTGTTCTGTCAGTTTTTGATGTGTTGATTATTTTATTGGACAAATCTTTTAGTTTAGGAAAACAAATTTGGGTTTGGATCCAAGCTTCATTAGTTAAATACCCTCCCTAATTTTCAAACTCTGAGCTTGTAAAGTGGGATAAATGAGCTTGTCATGAGGATCAGCCATAAGTGGTGTAAGCTCATACATAGCACAGTGCAGACACGTGGGGAGAGTCAAGCCAATGGCACTTTCTTTGATGAATGTTCTGGGCATTGTGCTGGCACTGGTGTGGCAAGGACAATAAAGGGCACATCCTTGAGGGGTCCCAGTGCTTCTCATATTCATTTCTCTCTCTTTTTGTTTTGTAAACTGCTCTTGAATTTCTGCAATCCATCACAAACATTTTTCTGTTAAGTAGAGTTGTAGTAGATACTTTTTAATGGTTGGTTAGTTTTTATATTTTATGATTGTATCATAATTTATTTCACCATTGCCCCCTACTTGCTTTTACGTGTTTCTAGTGTTTTACTTTAAAGGATTTTTGTATAAAGGTAGTGCAAGAGTATTGAAATGTAAAGTAGTTCAGTAGAGAAGTTTTAACCAGAAAAGTAAAATCTTCCTTTCTGCCCCACCTCTTCCCATCCTGAAGCAATACGTACTCTTAATAATTCCTTGGGTATACTTTTACACATTTGCTAGAGCATACACAAGCAATTTTTTTTTTTGAGACAGAGTCTTAAGCTGTCGCCCTGGGTAGAGTGCTGTGTTGTCATAGCTCACAGCAACCTCAAACTCTTGGGCTCGATCAATTCTCTTTAGTCTCTCAAGTAGCTGGGACTACAGGAACCTGCTATGATGCCCAGCTCTTTTTTTTTTCTTTTTTTTTGGTGCAGTTGTCATTGTTATTTTAGCTGGCCCAGGCCAGGTTTGAACCTACTAGCCTCGGTGTATGTGGCTGGCGCCCTATCCACTGAGCTATAGGCGCCACCCAACAATTTTGAATACTTTAATATAATTACATGAATAGGTTCAGACATGCATACAGAAAACAAAGTCTACAATTTGCCTTGGAAAAGTCGAGTGTAGAACAATGTGACCACCTGTTCACATTGAACACCTCCTTAAGTTGAACTAGTTTTCATAGACGAGACATACACCACACGTATGTATTAGTAGAGCAGGCCTGGTTCCTTATGTTAACCACCTCTGTGTGTTGACCAGTGGTTACAGTCTCTTGGTGGTCAACTCACAGAGGTTTAACTATTACATTTGGGACATTTTTTGTTGTCACGTAGATCCACTCATTCTCTAAGTGGCTGTAAGTGTCCATTGTATGGATGAAGCATAATTTAATCCATCCCAGTTCATTTTATGGATGAGGACATGGGTAGAGGACAGAGAGGTTATGTGACTTATCCCAGGTCACACAGTATGTTGGAGGCACTGCCATGACTTATGAAAATAGCAAATAAGAATTCTCCAAGAACATATACATGTTTTGTATTGAAAAAGAATTATTTTCATATGCAAAATGTATATATGCAGTAGATAAAATGATGTATGGATTGGGCAGCATCTGTGGCTCAAAGGGGTAGGGTGCCAGCCCCATGTGCCAGAGGTACCAGGTTCAAACCCAGCCCCGGCCAAAAACTGCCAAAAAAAAAAATGTATTGGTTCCACTAAAGGAAATGGAGACAAGATCCAGGTTATTCTACATTTCTAGTTTTTATGAAGCATTTTTTGTCACCTTTCCTAGTTAGGTTTCTATTACTTCCAGAATAACCTCTGCAAAGCTCCATGTTTCCATGAAACTTGGGTATTTTTTCCTCTGTAACTATAAAATTCTTATCTTGCTCCTCCTGTAAAACAAGATGACCATAGGCAAGCTCTGGGCTACAGCCACATTCAAGAAATACTTGATGAAGGGACTTCTGTCTTCCTAGAGAAGCTTCGGTTATCACTAATGGCAAAATCAATAAGAAAAAAATAACTTTAATTTGGGAAATTCTAGTACTTCCAGTCAGTGATACAGAAAAACAAGAGTGTGCTGTGCTCCACCAACAAAGGTCACTTGAAATCCAGGAAGAAATTTGTAAAAATTCTCCCTGTGAAGTCAGGTGGAACACTGGAGGTTGTCCTGAACTCAGAAAATTCTGGATCTTTGAAATTTAAAAAAAAAAAAAAAGAAAGAAAGAAAGAAAGAAAGAAAAAGAAAAGAAAGAGAGAGACCCAAAATGTGTCTTGTCAGATTATATTCTAGAAACAGAATATTTGCTACACATGGGCTTGCAGAAGAAAGGGGCCGACCTATGGCAATGTTCACTCTCACTTCTACAGAGCTTCTTGTTGGCAGAGAAGCAGCCCTGGTGCTTGCTATGTGGGGTGTAGTTTTAATTTACTATTTTTACTGAACTCTCTGTCATCTTTAGTAAGTGATGTCACGGTAGCCTACAACACTAAAGTCTTAGTAGCTTCAAAAAGAAGGGGTTGTTGCCTCTGTTTTCCCTCCCTGCTCACACCACGTTATCAGCTGTGAGTTGGCTCCATAGGTCTTCTTCACTCTGGGATTCAGGCTACAAGTACAGCCTCTTTCTGGAACATGCTTTCTTCCTGGTAGAGGGCAAGGCGAGCATGATCGCTGCAGGAAGGCTGCATTGCTTCTTAAACCTTTCTGCCAGGCCCTGTAACTGTTCACTTCCACTTGCATTATATTGGTCAGGCAAGTCACTTGGTCAAGCTGCTATCAGTAGAACAAGACAGGGCAGTCCACCCCTCCTCTGACAAGGTCTCTGCAAGGCACATGACAAGGGTAAATGGTGTGTGGGAAGAACCAGTGAACACTCAGAGACAACTGCACAGCCTGTTACTCAGCTTCAGACCTAGCTGTATGTTTGCGTCCCTGCAATACTATGCTTCTCCAAAATTAGAGGATGGCCACCACACCTGCAAGTCCAGCACTTTGGTTGGCTAGATGGGAGGATTGCTTGAGGCCTGAGTTTGAAACTAGCCTGGACAAAGTAGCAAGACCTTATCTCTACAAAAAAGTTAAAAAAAATTAGCTGAGTATAATGACGCTCACTTGCTATTTGAGAGGCTGAGAGGGAAGAAGCCCAGGAGTTGTAAGTTTCAGTGAGCTGTGATTGCATTCCAGCCTGGGTGATGGAGTGAGACCTTGTCTCAAAAATAAAATAAAATAAAATAAAAATCAGAGTGCCGTTCCTGCCTTTTGACATGTTCTAACTAGTAGCGCTCAAGCCAGGGGCATCAATATTAAGCTGTGATTTTACTTTTTATTTTTTATTCTTTTTAATTTCAGATTACTATGAGGAACATAACAGTTAGATTACCTCCTTTGCTTTTTGTGAGGTTCAAGTCAGAGTTGTAGCACTGTCTTTCACCCAGGGAGCATGCACTATACCTCCTCCATGTACCCACTGGGTGAAAAGTAAGTTATCATTTTAAAATGAAGAGGAGGTTAAGGTCAAATTCAATGGGGGGTGTGGTTTCACTCTCTGCAGCCCCCATCACCTCCTCTCCCCTCCCCCCGACTTTTCTCCATTACTGCCTTAGGTAGGTTAAATGTGGTTCCTACATTTTCCAAAATTGGCAAGATGGCAACAATAGGAAAATGTCCATGGGATGTTTTCCAAAAGGCTGAGGCTTGACTTTTTTTTTAATGTGGAAAATTTGTTAAATGGGAGGTTTTGAGTGAAGGCTATAAAAGAAAATCTAATTTTGACGGATTTCTGAGCCAATTTTCCCTACTTGTGTGTTTAGATAAAACAAGAAGGAAAAGTAAGCTTGAAGATCAGCTGCTTTTTAAGAATAAAATGAGCCTACTTTTTTTTTCCCTATGAAAATCAGTTTTCAATGTTAATGATTCCAAAATGCAAATCAGCTCCAGCAAAGGGTTTTCAGTAGACGGTTTGTCCTGACAATTTCCTGCTGGAGTATTCAGAGGGCACCTGCTCTGTACTCTGCCAACACAGGTCCCCTCTGCAGTACCCTGGCGGGCCCAGAATCTACAAAATTCAGCAAAAATGTAGGACACTTGTACTCAGGGCTGGGAACTGTGCCAGCTGCAGCTATAAGGATGGATTCCACGCAGCCCCTCCCCTATGGAGCAGTAATCTCAGAGGGAAGACAAGCAAGTAAACAGGAATTATACAAGAGTGATAAACGCTGCAAGGTTGAGGAACACACAGAGAACTTTTCAAGTACAAAGGACGGAAGTATAACTTACTCCTACAAAATAGGAAAGGCTTCTCAGAGAGAATGATGTATCCACTGAGACAAGAAGGGTGGGGTGGAGCCAGCTGGTGACAGGAGGAGAGGAAATGATTGTGGGGCTTAGACTACAGACCCCCAACCAGGAGGCAAAGGGCATTCACTCACTGCCAGGGTCCCTCACCACTTTACAATGCTGATTCTCCACCTGTTTCAGGCTTTCAAAAGATTCCAGTTTTGGAATGCTTGTGTTTTTTCAAAATATTTATAAACTGTTATAATTTATTTTTTTATTTTGAAAAAGGAGAAGGAGAAAAGTTTAAAAAAACAGATAAATTAAGTACCCATGTACCTACCACCTGGAATTAACCAATATTAATGTTATGTTATATGTGTATTTTATCTAATCATTTCAAAAATAAATCATTACCAATAAAGCTGAAGTTCCCTATGAGCCTTTCCCTGGTCACATTTCTCTTTATTCTTTTCTCCTGAGAGTAAACTGTTATCAAAAATGCTGGGATGCTAGCATTTATAGCTATATGTTCACTAAATATATATTAATAACATTTTTGTACATGTTAACTTTATGTAAAAGATTATACAGAGTCTTTTGCAAATTAACTGTTTCTCAACATTAGGTTATCAACATCTAGATATATACTAATGAGACCAATCATATAAACATAGCAAACTTAATTGGACTAAAACACTGCTATGAACATATGGGTTGGCAGCAAGTTTTTGCTCTTTCAAGGAGGACTGCAGTAAAAGATTTTGGATGAAGTCATTTACCTATTTACTTAGGTTTATACATGAAACTGTGGTACCTGAATATGCCGTTATTGGGTCATTGAGAATACACAGTTTAGCTTCGTTAGACAACATCTCCTAGTAGGTTATTAGTTCCTATTTATTTTCTTCTTAAAGTCTTGGTGAGAATACTCCTTGGTGAGAATACTCCAAAAAAAGTGATTTCTTGAGGTCCTATGTTAATTTATTTTAATTTGCAAATTGTCCAGCCAGGGGAGCTCTCTGCAGAAATACTCCTGTGGAATGAGTGGCTACTTCTCCCCTCACCCGCCCCTTCCTTTCATTTCTCGTATCTCAGATACAACACTCTCCTCCCTCCACTCTCTCAATAGGCTCACCTCTTATTTCATGAAACAATAGGAATAGTGGGTAGAAAACAACGTGCTGAGCCCCCTCCAGACGTGCTCACGAACCAGTTGTACATTCTTCCTACCTTCAGTCCAGCTTCAAAGGGGACGTGTCCTTGCCCCTCTCTGAGACTCCTCCTGCTCCCGGAATCTCATCTCTTTGGCCTCCTGAGTCCGTTATCCCTCCGATTTCCCCCCATCTCCTATGTCGGAGGCGGCACACTTTTCTGTGAAGGGCCAGATAGTAGGCATTTTAGGCTTTGTGAGCTTTCTGTTATCTGTCTCCGTGCGCCGATAAAACTTTCTCTTGACAGGCGTTAGAGTGTGGGTTTGGCCTGCAGCGGTACTAGTTTGTCCATGCCGTCTCCAGCTCTGCTAGATTTGCGCCCACACCGCCCACCGCACCGGCGCTCTTCCAGCTCCGCGGCGGCACCACTGCTCGCTTGCATTGAAATGAAGGGAGGAGCCATGTGGTCAAGTGGACAGTGCCTTGTGATGAGAGTGAGGAGGACTGATCCTCCCTGTACTTCTGATGAAGAAAGAAAAGAGAAACCACGGACCTCGACCGTGCCCCTTCCATAACCCCACTTTCTAAAGGTTGCTGAACGCCTGCGGCCGCTCCTCCCTCTCCCTCCTCAACCTGCTGCTGCCGGGTTTGGTCCAGCGTACTCGGACTCCTTCCTTCCAGGATCGGCAGACTCCCACGGCCAGTTGCCAGTCTTCGTCTGACCTCCCGACGGCCTCGGGAGCCCTGTCCCACACGCGCTCTCTTCCAGGACCCTCTCAGATCTCCGGCCGCCTGTTTTGGCTTTGCGCCCTGGCTAGATGCCGGAGAGCGCCAGGGCAGACGCTGACTGTCTTTTCCACATCTACCTCGCCGCCCAGCAGGTCTCGTCCAGGCTTTAACTTCCAGCTCTACCCTGACGACCCCCAGATTCACACTCCTCTTCACACCTCGCCCCCGAGCTACACACGCACTTCAGCTCGGACGCCTAAAGCACAGCTCACATTAAACACACAAAAAAACAGAACTAGATTTCTGCCTTCTCAACTCTTAACCTCCCTGCATTTTCCCATCTCAGAATATGGGATGGCCCCTCCTCAGCTGCATAGATCCAGAACCAAGGAATCATTTTTAATGCTTCTCTTTCTCTCATAAGGCCACGTCCACTTTATCAACAAATCTTATCATCTCTGCCTTCCAATTGTACCCCACACATGACCACTTCTGACCATCGGCAGAGCTACTGCCCTCCTCTGCTACTGCCCTGCAGGCTGGACCGCTGCCTACCTCGTGCCTCCTAACTGCTTTGCCTTTTCCACTTTTGTTCTCTTTCCATTAATTCTCAATACAGTCATTGCAACGGTCCTTAAAGGATGTAGACCTGATCATTCCAGCTTTCACCAGCCTCCAAATCACGCTTGGAAACAAGCCCCAGCCCTCTGCTGCCTGTTCCCTGGCAGCCGGTCTTCTCCCTTCTCCTGCCGCGTCGCCACCTCACCCGGGCCGTGTTCATTTCTGCTTCCGCTCTTTGGGTTTTGTTGGTCCATAATGCTCTCCCTGACCTTCCCACTGGCCTTCTAAGATCCTTCTTCCAAGTCTTTCTCTGGTTGCTATCTCCTAGGGCCTTTCTAGATCCATCTTCACAGCTCCATTCAAATTTAGTTTTCTTCAGAGCATTTAATGTTAAAAAAGCAACGTTTGTTCTTTATTTCCCACATGAAGGTAAACTCATTGAAAGCGGAACATTCCCAAGAACAGTCTGGCATATAGTAGCCACCCAATAAATATTGGCTGAATGACTGATTTTTATCCTGGAAGGAAGGAAGATTTTAAGCACAACTCCAAAACCAGTTGTAAGAGGAGCATTTCCTCTTACTCCACAAATTTCCTTCCAAATTTGGGCAATAACTTGACTATCCATACTTGCTCTGGCCGGTGTAAATATTTACAATTTTTTTCTAGGTTTTCGTGGAAAGCTGGGAGAGAACACATTAGTGTCTTCAAACTAATACGTTCTGCTGTCAAACAAAACTTCCTTTCTCCCTTTATTTGAGAACGTGGAGCCCCAGTCAATGAATGAATGAATTTGTCTCCTCCCTTCCCCAGCACTCATATCCAGAAGCTAGAATCTGAAGGCAGTAATTAATTTGGCAGAGTGTAAAATTTCATTAAAAGATTTGCTTACCCATTTTTGAAAGCTACTTTGGGAAGTGT
Source organism: Arctocebus calabarensis (assembly GCA_963573935.1). Classification (NCBI taxonomy): domain Eukaryota; kingdom Metazoa; phylum Chordata; class Mammalia; order Primates; family Lorisidae; genus Arctocebus; species Arctocebus calabarensis. Next base: position 24,343 of record CAUYON010059471.1, on the reverse strand, counting down.
TAGGTCCCCACTAAAAGACTTTAACTCTGTAGCTCTTTTTTTAATGATTGCGGGTTTGAACTGAAGAGACACGGTGAGAATGTGAAGTGACAGGTGGCATCTTCTGGGAGATGGCTGCGTTTCTGCTTGTTTGTCCCTCCTCACCCCACCTCCAGCCGTGAATCTAGCAGCTCTGTCCTGTAAATGCATATGACAAGCAGAGACATGGCCTTTTCCAGGGCTTGACACTGAAGTTTTCTACAGCAGAGGGAGAGGCAGCTCATTCAAGGGGAACAACAAGTTCTCCTGCCATAATGGGTCTGGAATGCAGATGTGGGATCTGTCAAAGGAGCCTCTCTGTTCCCTGTATTGACAGCCTGTGCTTGCTCCATGACACACGCGCTGCGGAAACATGACCTGGAACTGATGTGTTCTGACAGAAACAAGTGGGAGATTCCAGGAGCTGCGCTCTCTCTTTCCCTCTCTCCGCCTTCTCTCTTATCACTGATTGTGCAGAATTGTTGAAGAGGAGGGGCCAGGAAGCTGTCAGAAGAGGATCTCCAGCCCCACCATCACAGCCATCCCGAAAGCCATACTCCTTGTCCCAATGAAACCACATGGAGGCTGTTCCTGGGATTCCTGGAAGATGACGCTGTTATCTGCACGTGAAAATTTAGACTCTCTTGGAATACATACACAATCAATTTTAATGTTGGAAAATAAATAATCTATTATGATCATACTTGATTGCCTATATTAGTAGAATTGCACTCTCTCTCTGTAGCTTTAAAATATCTTTTGGGGAGTGAGAAGAAATCAAAATTTGCTTCTTAAACTTCTACCTAGGTGAACAGGCACGAGATTAATCAACATGTTAGGCACTGGGAATACAATGGTGCAGAAGGGAAGGATAATTCCTAGGGGCTTTACCTTTAGCAAAGGCTGAAACTGAGTAAAAAAAAGTATAAAAATAAGATAATCACAAAATCTGGCAAGTCTATGAAGCATTGAGAAAGAGAATATTGAATGAGGGGTAAGAGACTTGTTAAGCTGAAGTTTAATTACATTCAAAGGCCCTGTGATGGCAAAGAGCAGTATTCATTAAAGGAACTGACAGAAAAGCAATGTGGCAGAAGTTAGGACAGGTGAGTGGGGCAGATGGGGTTGAAGGAAGGTTGACGGAAGACATGTAGGGTGTGGTAAGGAACTTGGATTTTGTTCTAAGAGTGATGGGAAGCTGGTAAAGAGTTTTAAGTGGGGAAGTGACATAATACACACACACACACACAGACATATAAACATTTTAAATCAGAAAATAATCTCAAAGTGCAGCTTTTCCTCCAGAACCACTTGAGAGTTGGAATCTGATGTCCTATTTAGTTATCTATATTAGCTTAGGGTTTCTGTGGGTCAAAATGTGGACATGGCTAGGCTGAGACCTGAGTCAGACTGTCACAAGGCTGTGAACATGGCCTTGGCTGGGGCTGCAGCCTCTCCCTAGGAGGGTTCGCTGCCAAGCTCCCCCAGGTGGTTTGGGTAGGGTTTAGTTTCTTACAGGCTACTAACTGCCTCCCACATGCACTGCCACCCCGGATACCTCCTAACAAGGATGTGCTCCTACTAACCGCAGTACAATCACAAAGATTAGAAAATCCATTCGGTCCATTACTATTAACTAATCCTCAGACCCTAGTCAAGCTGTGCCAATTATCACAATAATGTCCTCTGTGGTAAAAGGATCCAGGCAGAATCCTGCTTTGCCTTCAGCCTGCACATCTCTTTACTGCCCTTCAATGTGCTATGGTTCTTCCCTTTCCCCGTTCCCCTTGATGTTGACAGTTTGGAGGACTGCAGGCTAGTTACTCTGTAGACCATCTCTTGATTTGGGTTTTCCTGGTGTAATTTGATGATCAGATTCAGGTTATGGGTGTTAGGCGGGAGTATCACAGAAGCGCCGCATTCCATTCTATCTTCTGGTTGGTGGTTTTGAGTAGCCCATAGTTGCGAATGACTAATCACCTGAAGAAGATGACGTCAGCCAGGCTTCTCCGCTGTAAAGTTCCCTTTCTGCCTCCCTTTGTTATGAGTATTTTGTGGAGAAGCGCTTTAAAGCTATGTAGCTATTCCCTACCTCATGAAATGTTCAATCTATTCATATCGATTTACATCAATATAGACTAATTGATTTTTACTTTTGATGCGAGAATAGTTGCAGATTTGGCCAGTAGGATTCGTGTCAGGCTGGTTTCTAGTATCCTTTTAAGACATTCTGATCCCTTTATGAGCATTTTCATAGTTTCTGACAGAAAACATGTTCCCACCTCATCTGGCACGTCCCCTACCCGAGACCTACATTTGACAAGGCATTACATCTAAAAGGCACAGGGGAGGGAGGGAAATGAAGTCTTAGATGCTTGGGAGCTGCCTCACGGAGCCTGACCCAGCCCGATTCTACTGCCACAGGTGTGAGGAAGCAGCTGTTTCCTACTCCCGGGGGAGGGAGGTGCAGAGAGGAACAGAGGCTCAGAACAAGCCTGAGGTGGGGATGAGGAGTCTGCGATATGGCAAAAGACCAGGCCATTGTCCCATCATGCTATGGGACGGCCAGAAGCAAACTAGAATGAGTTATCCACTAGCGGAAATCGGTGAGGGGTCGATGGACAGCAAGTCGAACAGAGGTCTCTCCCCACTGCTGAAAACCCACACGGGGTCCACTATGTCCAGCTGTGAGCTACGGAGAAGAAAAGGTAACAGGAAATGGAAAATACCTTGAAATATTATTTCCTCCAAAAAGAATATTTAACCTATAGCTTCTTTTACGTTGAAAGAAACTAAGTTACTTTTGATAAATTTATTTTCATTTTTCCCATGGAAATGAGAACACCAAAGAAAGATGAGGTCAATTAGAGAAAAGAAAAAATGTCACCATTTCCCTAAACGTGGGCTGTGGTATAAATTTTGACAGCAATGCAGTGGACTTGTTAGTACAAAGATGTGTGAAGTTGCATCAAATGGCTTCCGTGTGGCCTATGAAACTTGGGGTACGAGTGCTGGCTGAGAGAGCGGGTTAAGAAAGAGCCCTGGGAGTTTGAGGAAAGAAGAGCAGCTATAAAACTGTTATCTCAGGGAGATTCACTCTTTTAAAGTCTGTGAAAAGTCCTCTGTATGAAAAAAAATACCGATCCAAATTTATGTACAAGCTGGGGCAAGTCCACCCAGATTTGGTGGATTTGAAGATCCTCTTCAAGAAATAGAACACAGAATTATAAATGTAAAATTCAGAATAGAGCCTTAGGAGGAACTTACGACAACAAGGATCCTTGAAGATGAGGCCTCTTTAGCTCATAGTAAACTTACTTTTCTATATGTTCAAACTGAATGTTTTGTTGCCTCCAATTTTATACTGAAAATTAGTTCTTAATGAGAGAGTATTGGGAGATGTGGGCTCTGCTGTATTTGTTCATGAGAAAACTTTTTCTTCTTCTAGCCTACTATAACTCCCAGAATAGACTTACTTAACACCCATATTTAGTGATTACCAGATTCCTTCAGTATATAAACCTTTGTCAGCATCCTATTAATAATTAATCCTAGAATCTTGCTTAGAATCTATAAAATCCCCATTGACCTTTGGTGAGGAAAGTGCTCAAGTTGGGTTGTGTCGACATAGACTCTGGCAGTTTCCCCTGACCTCTCTCCTTTCCTCCATCCCTCACCCCCAGGGTAGATACATCACCCCACAGCTGCTCCTGAACACCAGCCTCATCCCCACACCACATCTCTCTTCTCAACTTTGGCTCTGGCCTCTCCAGATGAGGTACCTCGCACACAATAATACATTTTATATTATAACCCAATACCCATACTTATCACTGAAAAAAAGGTTTACAAAAATAATTCTGGTTGGGCCACAGTAAAATGATTTTTCTTTTCTTTTCGTTTTTTTTTGAGTTGAAGTCTCACTTAGTTGCCCTGGGGTTTAGTGCCCTGGCGTGATAGCTCACAACAACCTCAATCTCTTAGGCTTAAGCAATTTTCTTGTCTCAGCCTCCCAAGTAGCTGGGACTACAGGCGCCCGCCACAACACCCCGATATTTTTTTTGAGATGGGGTCTCACGCTTGTTCAGGTTGATCTTGAACCTGTAAGCTCAGGTAATACTCCTGTCTCGGCCTCCCAAGTGCTAGGATTACAGGCATGAGCCACCGGCCTGGCTCAGTAAAATGATTCTATGGCAGCAGATTGAGACGCACTCCCTGGCTCAGCACCTGTGCTCAGTGGTTAGGGCGCTGGCTGCTTATACCGGGGCTGACAGGTTAGAACTCAGCTCCGGCCTACTAACAAAAAAAAAAAAACAGTGACAACTCCTACTACAAAAAAAAATAGCCAGGCTTGTGGCAGGCCTCCTGTAGTCCCAGCTACTTGGGAGGCTGAGGCAAGAAAATTGCTTAAGCCTAAGTGATTGAGGTTGCTGTGAGCTGTGACAATGCCATGGCACTCTACTGAGGGTGACAGAGTGAGGCTCTGTCTCAAATAAATAAATAAATAAATAAAAGAGAAGTGCTCTCTGGCCAGTGTTGCACCCCTCGTATTTTTCCTATGCCACTAGTCTTTGCTTTTGTGGGTCCTTCACTCTGGATTACCCTTTACCTCTGCTAGGATTCTGGTGATCCTTTTTGTCTTTCTAGTTTTGACTAAAATTCTACCTCTTAAGTCATCCATTGAATCCTCTATGCTCTTCTACATTTTGAATATACATTGCTATGGGAAATATTTTATTCTAGTTTTAATTAAGGTTAATTACTTAAAATTCAGTTTTGTTTTTTTTTTTTTAAATTTCATTGTAGAGTCCTTGAGGGCAGGATCAGGCTTAATTCTGATGTGGCCTTTTCTATGGATCCTACAGCATTCAGCACCCAGTATCTAGCAAATTAGTAAGGTGGAAAAAACTAATAGTGGCTCACAGAATTATTGTGGAGATTCAATGAGATAACACATTTAAATAATAATGGTATAACTGACATTTCCTGTACCTTGTTTTACAAGTGAAATAATTGGCTTAAGATAGTGTAAGTAGGATGGCGCCTGTGGCTCAAAGGAGTAGGGTGCCGGCCCCATATACCAGAGGTGGTGGATTTAAACCTGGCCCCAGCTAAAAACTGCAAAAAAAAAAAATTGTGTAAGTAGTAACTGGTATGGCCAGGACACAAGTGCCATATTATTCTCTCTTGTCAACCTCTGAGCCCACAGGAAGCATTCAGCAACTGGTGACTATTATTGTCACTTAACAAAAGTGTGTTGGTTCAAAGCCAAATGAATGAATTTGACAGAAACTGTAGATTATCTGTAATAGCCTTTTGGGCCTAGGGATAATTCCATTCATCATTCTGCTATTAGTTTTCTATTTAATCTGCTGCTTTATTTTTCTATGCGAGTGGCTGTGACTATATGATTAAAAATCACTACATCAGGAAAATGAATTTACTGTCTTCAGTAGTCTTAATGACCACATCAGATTAACTACAAGACTGATTCAACTGGGCACAAATTAGATATTAAGATAGATGAAAAGAATTCAATTTGACCAAAAATAATTTTGAGGCTGCATAGATCAAACTTATTTGCTTCCTTTGTGTAATTCAGTTCAATGAAACCTTTCAAATATGTAGTGCAGGGCACTGTAGGAGATAGCAAGAAAAATAAGCAATGTCTTTTGTTGCCAGATAGTTTATAATCAAGTGTGAGTATCTTGAGGGTAGAGGTAGAAGGAATATGTCTACATAAATAACCTTAAGAGAAGGCAGAGTATGATCTATTTCATAAGGTTTCAATGAATTCTATGACTCCAAGAAGAAATGAATTATTTCCTCGATGTGGGAATTGTGGAGAGGAAATGTGTCAAAAGACTAGAGGTGGGCAGATGTGATTCTGGTTCTCAAAAATGAAGAAGAGGAAGCATTTTCCTCACCAAAGCTCAGTGGAAATTGTATAGGTTCTAACCAAAATTCTGGATTAATTATTAGCAGGATGTTAGCAAGAGTTTACATATGGAAGGAATCTGATGATCACTAAATAATGAGTAAGTCTGCCATGGCTTGAATGTTTTTGTTGCCTCCAAATTTACATTGAAACTTAATCCCTAATGCAAGAGTATAAAAGTGCATGGTGGATGAAGTTCTCCTTTTTTTTTTTCCCCTTCTGTCTTCTGCCATGTGAGGATACAATATTCCTCTCCCTAAAACACTCAAGATTCATTCTTGAAAGCAGGGAGCAGCCTACACTAGTTGCCAGCAACTTGATCTTGAACTTCCTAACCGCCAGAACTACTGAGAAATAAATTGTTCTTTATAAAGTCTCAAATCTGTGGTATTCTGTTATAAAAGTACAAAAAGGGCTAAGAGAAAGTCATATCAAGCTAATTTTTAGGGAAGGGGTCATGGTTATTAAATCAGTACAAATGAGAAATGCAATATATAGAGAGTGGCCAAATTTCAGTATAGCCTGAGGAAGAGAACAGAAGAAAAATGAGGTACATTAAAATTGATGAATTGAACAGTTGTATCCAAAGGATACCGATTAATGGATAGATGTTACCCTGAAGGACACTCTTTAGTGTCTTTTCATAGGCCTCTAGCTTTAACACGCCTCAATTCATATTTAATCAGAAACTTGGATAAAGATATAGAAGACATGTTCATTAGTCTGCAGAGGAACCAGTGTTAGGAAGAACGGGAAATAAACAGTGATAACATGAGAATATAAAGTGATCTTCATTAGGTTGAAATGGTAGTTCAAATCTACCAAGGTGAAGCTCAATAGTGTTGACCTTAGTCCAAAAGCCAAGAGCACATGCACAAGATAGAGGTTTGACTAATTAGCATCAAAACAAGCTTCTAGTTTTAATTAGTTGATTGATATAAGTCAAGAGTATTACATGAGCCAGTGCTCATGATCTCCATGACTACTATCACCACAACCATCACCCCATCACCACTACTATAATCATCATTCCATCACCACCACCACAACCATCACCCCATCACCACCACAACCATCAGCCCATCAACACCAGCACAACCATCACCCCATCACCACCAGCACAACCATCATCCCATCACCACCACCACAACCATCATCTCATCACCAGCACCATAACCATCAGCCCATCACCAACACCACAACAATCACCATCACCACAACCATCACCTATCGCCACCACCACAACCATCACCAACACCACACTACAACCATCAGCCCATTATTACCACCACAACCATCACCCCATCAACACCAGCACAACCATCAGCACCACCACAACCATTACCCTATCATCACTACCACAACCATTAGCTCATCACCACCAGCACCACAACCATCACCCCGTCACCAGCACCACAATAATCACCATTACCACAACCATCACCTATCACCACCACCACAACCATCAGCCCATCACAACCATCAGCCCATCATTACCACCACAATCATCACCCAATCAACACTAGCACAACCATCGCCCCATCACCAACAGCATAATCATCACCCCATCAACGCCAAACCACCCCATCAACGCCAAACCATTTGATGAGCTCCTGGGCTGTGTTCATGGAATGACTGTCTTTGGAGGGGTGGGATAGCTGCACTAATCATAACACACCAAGAATGACGTGTATAGTTCTGCCAGATGCACAACTTGGAGAAAGTTCAGGAGGAGAGAAATCATATGGGTGAAGAAACCCCCAAATGCCTGACATGCAGGAAATTTAAAGGCTCTGGGTTGGTTATCCTGACATAGAGAAGTCTTAGTAGAACATGATAAACGCTTCCAAATAGTCCAAGGGTTGTCATATGGGAAAAGCAGGTAAGTTTTTTATATAGAGCTTCAAAAGGCAGGACTAGACCAGTAACATTAATGATAAAAATATGGACGTTAGCTTATTAAAAAATGCTCTCACAGCTAAAGCAGTTCGAAGATGGAAAGCATGGCTCTTCCTATCACCCTACCAGTGGTGAGAACTTGCAGTTCAAGCACCTGATAGGTAGTTTGAGCTGGCATTTCTAAATGATAGACTAATGGGAGCAAGGTGAGAGGTTGAGGCTCAGAGGAGAGGCTGGTGAGAGGAATGGGGGGAGGACCATTAAAAGAGGGAAGCTCCCCTAGTTGTGGAGGGAAGGTCCTGGGGCACATCATTTGCAGGTACGCATTTTGCTGACCTCTGCCCATGGCTTAGTGATGGGCTACAAGGTGGGAGAAATGCAGAGACTGGTACCATTAGAGAGATTTCCCACTGTTACAGGGTATGATGACAAAGGCCAGTATGAGTGGAAGATGCTTAGGAAGAAACGTTTGCTGACCCAGGAGGCTGTTTGCACCAAAGAGGACGTGCAGGAAGCAGCTACAGGGATCGTGGAGGGATCTGAGGAGGCACGTGCATTCTGATCTGGGAAGCCTGAGAATCCTAGAGCAGGTGGCAGAAAGAAAGAAGTGAAACTGAAGCAGCAGCCATCGATAATGAGAACTACAAAAGCAGGAGTGGGACGACCAATTCAGTGTCACGTAGGTTTGGAGAGGAGGGATGTGAGAGGGAGCGTGGCCTGGATGGAGATGCCTCCTGGAGCCCCTCCCCAGTGCACCCTCACTCTCACGCCCATTTCCCCACGACAGGAAAGTAGGGCTCTCCTTTGTACCAGGCTGCAAAGGGCTCAAGGTCTTAACCATGCAGGTACTGGAAAGAACCTGACTTCTCAGGCCCCCCCCCTTCCCTTCCAGGGTTTATATTTGCTTTTCTAATTTCCTATTTGGTGAACCAAATCTACAATAAATCCTTAAAGTGCTTGACCTTCTGGCAGCTACTTAGACTCTGTGGCATGAGCAGGAGGAGCGGGGAGGTGTCCCCATCACAGGCAAAGCCCAGACTTTCAGAGTCAGGCACCTGCCTTCCGTAAAGAAGAGTTGAAGCCTTTGAGAGAGGAGTTTTTGTTTTTGTTTTTTTCCAGAGCCTAGTCCAGTGCCTGTCATATAATAACTGAACGTTGATATAGGTGCTGTTATATCACTGATAGAGGGCAGGGTCAGCCCAGGCACTTGTCATTCCCAAAAGGTTGACTCCCCGAGCAGATCAGTTTCTGGCCATCTCTGCTGGCCCTTCCCCATCCAGTTGAAAGAGATGTGGAACCGACAGTCTCAGGTGCTGGACCTGAGGCAAACCTATTTCTGAAGCATAGATTCTGAAATAAGAAGAACTCGCATGTAAATTTTTTTTTCCTTTCAAATCATGAGAAATTTTGTGCTAGTGCTAGTGACAACTGGATTTGGTAACAAGTAGAGACTGTTTATAAGGATATCTCTTAGAAGTCTCTCCAAACACTTTAACATACACTTGGCCTTCAACGAGTCCTTGTGCAGTGTATGACTTTGTGAAATAGCTGAAGGCATGCTAGAAGCCATTTGTAGATGGCATTAAAGACAAGCTGAATTTCTCTCTCACGTTCCATTTGGACTTCAGTTCTTTGCCACAGGGTAGAATTCGCCTTCTCTGCTAAATAGCCATAGTTTGCTTGTCATGGGATCTGAAATAAGATTGCCTTGCGTACAACTGTGGAATGCAATTGTCTTGGACTTAATACATTTTCCTGAAAATACATTTTTACAGATTGTTCCCATCATTCCTATGGCCTCAAACAGTCAAGTTTAAAAGTACAGAAAAACTGTGCGATGACCTTCTATCATTTTACTTTGTCTTCAAAAGTAGTTTAAATAAACACTTCAGAAATGTATTCTGTGGGCAGAAATCACCATAACCCACTTGGCTGCTAGGGAAAAAAAACCCCTCATTTTTCCTGATGTCACTTTGCCTCTGGCAGAGCAAGGACAATACAAAAAATTACTTTCTGTCTATACCGCCTGTGCACTTTTCAGGGAAAGAAAAGCATTTTTTCCTCTCTGGCCAAGACCACGCACACTAAGAGGTGCAGGTTGTATGGACTCCATCCATCCTTCCACCCCTCCTTTATTCATCAGTCTAGGCCCACTGGCTGGCCCCATGCTTGGCAGATAGTAGGCTTTGAGTTATGTTTATTTAATGTTGAAGGAGTCTCACTAGATCAGGTTCTACCGGGGAGTTTTCGATTAATCAAGAAAGTATTTTCAGGGCAGCTTCTGTGGCTCAAAGGAGTAGGGCGCTGGTCCCATGTGCCAGAGGTGGTGGGTTCAAACCCAGCCCTGGCCAAAAAAAAAGAAAGTATTTTCATTATTAGATTCATCTGAAAAGTAGAGTACTCATGAGACTTCAATGTGAAAGAAAGAAAATCTGCCCTCTCGGAATCAGAGTCCTGACTTGGACTAAACTAGCAGACCTTATCCTAGGAAAGTGGCTTTGTTGGTAGTTACTTGGACTCATCCTGTGACTGCACGGGAACCCTAAGCCGCACATGCAGAAAGAGCCTAATAAGATGGACGGCAGAGAAGCAGAAAATCTGATTAGCTAGAGGACCGGAGCTTTTCACGAAGAAAGTAACCCCGGGGGTTGAACTCAGCTGCCTTTCCCAGCTGCTTGCTGTGGGAAGCCCTTCCCCATGGGCTCGTTGCCTCCCACTGAAACTCTGTCCATTTCTCTCTCCCCACTACCCCCTTCCCTATCCTGGTCTTAAATTTCTAGCAGGGTTGGTCTGTGATAATTGTGATTTTGTTACAAGATGTAAGTGCAATGCAATCCTGGCTGTGCAGAATGGCTAAAAAAAAAAAAAAAAAAAAAAAAAGACATCTGTGTAAATATGTTTGGATTTGTAATTGCATCCCAGCCCTGGCCTGAAACTTTGATAGGATTAACTGAAAGACTAGTGCCCAGGTAAATTTGCACTGACTAAAACCTGTCTGAGCTCCTGGTGGGTTAATCAGACCTTTGTAATCAGGTTCCCAAGCGTGAGGAGTGTGTTCTTTGGAGGGCAACGTGGGGTGAGCGGTCTCTTTCTCAGAGTGGGTAGCAATAATTGTGGGCGAACTTCAAGTCTTTCATCACTGGATCATTTTCTGAAATGAATCATGTGCAAAGTGATCCAGCAACTCTGGGAAACAAGCCCACCAAGGTTAGGTCATGGTCAGGGATGGGGAAGTATTTTGCATTCTCGTGAGCCCAGGAGACCTCTAGCTGAGGTTAGGCTGCTGACTGGTCTTCCCCCCATGCCCAGGGCCAGGGTGCCGGCACAGGAAGGCCTGTCCACAAATAGCTCTGTGCCTCTGTGTGCCCTCCACTCCAGTGGACAAACAGGTCGGCACTGGTTTTCCTGGCAACTGAGAGATCTGGGGTCACAGATCTATCTCAGTGACTTGTTGAGCCTCTGTCAACACCTTTCAAGTGAAAATGAGAACTAATGGCATGACCTGCATCTATCACGGCCCTGTAGATCTGTTAATTGCAACACCCAGTTAACTGAGATTCAACCAGGAGGGCTGAAGAGCCTGGTTCCCTGGGCAGCTGCCTCCTCTCTCAGGGTGTGCAGAGGTGCTACCTGCAGGGCATCTGTCCTGAGCTGCCCCGAGCTCTTGCCTGTCCTGCTTGGTGGAGGGCTCACTGTAGCTGCCCACAGGGTGTTTCCCTCACAGGAAAGGGAGACTGATGACTCACACAGTTGCCACATACATTCTGATTTAACTCGCTCGAAGGACTTGTCTGTGACTTTGGCCTCATCTTGTTCCTAGGACTATTCAGCCTTATGAGACTGGACTCTTACACGATTTTAGGGGTCCTCTTCAAGACAAGGCATATCAAAATTAGGTGCAGGAGTTCCTAATAAGTTAACCACATACCTACTCTGTGACCTAGTCCTTTCTCTTCTAGGTATGGACCCACGAGAAATTTTGGCATGTATCCACAAGAAGACTAATGCAAGAATACTCACAGTAGCTTTATTCATACAGCCCCAAAGGGCAGGCATCTTAGCTACGTGAGATTGTGGACCATCAGTTTTGCATTTCAGAGACTCAAATCCTGTGTTTTATAAGAAATTTTGATTTTTCATGCTCTTAGCTACAAAAATGACCATCTTGTTTTGATTCACAGAATATATAGCACATTCATTGTGCGAACTGTTGACTCAGCAAGACTAACAAAAAAAGACAAGAAACTACCACAGAGCTTAGTAACTGCTATTTCTACAACCCAAATGTCCATCAACAGGTGAATGCATAAACAAAAGAGCAATTAAAAAGAACGAATTACTAGTACATGTAACAACATGGATGGAGTTTATATGCAGAGGGTGCCAAAAAATGTTTTTTCTTTTCTTTTTGGAAACAGAGTTTCGCCCTGTTGCCCAGGCTAGAATGCCTTGGCATCAGCCTAGCTCACAGCAACCTCAAACTCCTGGTCTCAAGTGATCCTTACATTTCAGCGTCCCAAGCAACTGGGGCTACAGGTGCCTGCCACAACACCCATCTAGTTTTTCTATTTTTGGCTAATTTTTCTATCTTGAATTCCTGAGTTCAAAGGATTCTCCCACCTTGACCTCCCAGATTGCTAGGATTATTTGTAAGTGTAAGCCACTGCACCCAGCCAGTATGCCAAAAACATGTATATACTTTCTAATAAAGGAAATAACTATATTGAAATTGTAATAGTCAAGTCACACTAGACTTCTGCAATTATAAGAGGTGCTAAAATATGACTCGTATTTATCTTTTGTTATCAGTATATATTGAGAATTACAATTTCAATACTGTTTTTTTCCTTTCCTTTTTTTTTTTTTTTTTGCAGTTTTTGGCTAGGGCTGGTTTGAACCTGCCACCTCCGACATATGGGGCCGGTACCCTGCTCCTTTGAGCCACAGGCACTGCCCCTATTTTTTCCTTTCTTAAAATGTGTATACATTTTTGGTGCACCCTCTGGATATTATGCTAAGCAAAAGAAGCCACTTATTTGACATTTCAGAAGAGGCAAAATTAACCTATGAAACTATTTATTAGAATGAATAATGAACAACAACAAAAAATCTGGAACTCTGGTGGGAATCTTAAATGAGACAATCTCTTTGGAAAACAGTTTGGCAGTTTCTTATAAAGTTAAACATATACTTAACCCACTACCCAGAAATCCCATTCCTTGTTATTTACCCAACTGAAGTAAAACTTACTTTCACACAGAAACACATACATAAGTGATTAGAGTGGTTTTATTCACAATGACCAAAAGCTATAAACAACCCAAATGTCCTTCAACCAAAGGTTGAATAATCAAACTGCAATATACCAACATAAAGGACAACCCAGCAATAAAAATGGAACAGATATTGACACACACAACAACATGGGTGAAGCTTAAGTGAATGCTCTATGTTAATAAAAGAAAGCACAAATTATGGGCTACCTACAAACTTTATGATTTCATTTACATGACATGCTATAGAAAACAAAACCAATGGCTTCAAGTGATTATCTACACTTGAAATTTGGGGGACAAAAAAGCCTTCCATATCTTTATTGTAACACCAGTTACGTGGGTATTTCTTTGTGAAAAATCACAGAATCGTGGCCTTAACTCTCTGGATGTTTCTTCTTTAGTAGAAACTGTGTATGTTATAGAAATTATGAGAGAAACAGCCTGGGGTGAAAAAAATCAGGGGAAATATCCACCAGGAGACTTAGCCACTGTTGTCCTCATACAACTCCTTTCCACCCCTTAAAGTCACAGACACCATGGGCTGGTCATGTAAGTAGTAGTGTTCTTTCCTTTCCAGAAATTCTACCTTATACCCTGGGCATCTGTTTAGTGGACTAAGGAAGTCATCTCTCTTGACTATGAGAGACCTGACTCTGAGGGAAAGAACTTCTTTTATAAGGCAAGTTAAACCAAGCCGATTTAAGAAATAGATTCAAACATTCAATGGCTCAATACAATGTAAGCCAGCTTGAGTGCAGTCACATAGTCAAATTAGAAGGGAGGCTGCCATATCTAGTCTAAATCTGCACCAAGAAGAGGGGGAGATGAATTTGGTGGACAGCTAGCATTTCTTTCATGCTCTAAAACCATTCAAAATAGCAAATGATGCTTTAAACTACTTTGTTCATCAATTATTTGGCCAAAATATGAGCAACTATTTTGACCAAATAGTCTGGCCAAACCCTATTCGGGTTTTAACCATTCATAACTGTTTTGATAGAAAGATAAGAACAAGAGTGAAGACAATGAAAAACCATGAGTGACTAAAGGTTCGACAGTGTAGGATCTCAAAATCGTGGTTTGAAGGAAACTGATGAATTATTTGTGAGTTTGCTCCCTGTGATCACAGAGAATTGATAGGGGGGGGCTGAAAAATATTCATACAGCCAAGTTTTTATTTGATATAATACTTAATAGGCAAATCAAGCACTATTAGGCATAGTTTTTTTCGGTTGACCTGAAGTCAGAAGGCAGGACAGGAGAAAATGTTTCAGACAGTAAGATGCTAGTTGGTGAGATCTTTCTAGACTTTGCAAATGGTTTTTAAAATGTCAAATGCTTTTCAGTACGCGCAAAGGGGAAGTCATGGCCCTGGGGATGAGTACTGGCATGAGTCATGTAAGGACAAGGAATCTTTCTGAGAAGCACGTCATTAGGCGATTTCCTCCCGTGGGAACATCGCAGAGTGAGTGCACCTCACAAGCCCAGATGTTCCTGCCTGCTCCACACCCAGGCTACAGGGTACAGCCTATTGCCTTTAACTACAAACTCGTCCAGCTTGTTACTGTGGGGAATGCTGGAGGCACCGCAACACAGTGGCAAGTGTTCATGTATCTAAACACAGAAAATGTGTAGTAAAATTATGAAATTATGATCCTCCTGTAGTCCACATGATGGAAACATCGTTATGTGGACAATGACCGTACTCCCAAAAAATAATAGTTCTAACTCACACGTGTTACTTATGGAGCAATTCTAATAATAATCACGGGCAACCTACAGTAAGTAGGTGTAGTTGCAACAAAAAGCCCAGCAAAATGTAGGTCGTATCTACAGAAGGAGTACTGGGGTCAAAATTGGATTAATATTCAATTAGTTATCTTTGCTTCAACAATGCTGGTTCCTGTGGGAAGTGCTGGCCGCCAGTCATTAAGAAAGACACCATGCTACCTGAGACAGCACAGTTAGAGAGAAAGATACAGCTCTGGGAAGGCCAACTACAATGTGAAAAGTAAAGCTTTTATCCATAAGGAATAAATGATCATATATTGTTAAATAAAGATATAAATTAATTGAAATCTTAGAGGGTATAGAACACAGAATAGTCAGCAAATGTTGGGAATAGGAATTAAAGAGATAAACTGAGCACACTCACAAAAAAGAATGAAGTATTTTACACCAGAATAGTAAATGTAAGGCACATGTTTCCTGAAGAGGCAGGGCATGAAAAAATTAGGACTGAGCGCATATACATAAATTCACGATCTGCGTATCATTATTGGTTCCGAAGGGAAGCAAGGGCCGCTGGAGAGTTACCTGCTGAGACTGTTGCTAGATGTCATATAACTTGGGGCAAGTTCTGCAAACATGCCTTTCTGCACATCGTCCCCCCATCATCATCAGAAAGAGGATGTGAGGATGTATAGTCTCTGGGACCACTGTGGTTGTCTTTTTATAAAAATAAGTTTTTAAAGCAAAGCCAGACCCAAAGCAGGCCTTGTTTCCCCCCAGCCCCCAGCATTCCTAGGACAAACCCATTGCTCATAGGTGCCGAGGAGGGCTCGGTGAGCCTCGGCCAGCAGTCTGGAGAAACGAATGATAATGGAAACGTGTCACAAGACGCGGTCTGAGGGTTGTCATGAGAGTCTCTTCTGCCTGAGGCAGTGGGGTCACGATGAATTAACGTTCAGAGAAATGAAAGCTTGCTACCCTTGGCTGCTGTATGTGTGTGGCGCACAGGGCTGAGTGGATAAGGAAGCCGGCAGTGAGCAGAAAGAGAGCATCAAAGCCCCCGGACCCACTCCCAGAAACTAAGCTTCTGTGCCCCAGCGCTGGAGAGCTGCCCCTCTGGGCAAGGTGTCATCATTTCCTACAAGCAGAAAAAAACAGGTTAGCCCACAGGAGAAATGTACCCCTGTGCTGGAGGACACAGCCAGAGGCGCTGTGTGGCGTCCTGAAGAAGCCGGGTGGGACTGTGGGAATAAAGGGATCACACAGGCCCGTGGGCACGGCCTCGGTCACATCCTTTAAAAGCTGGTTTCTGTGAGAGAGATTTTCCTCTTTCATCTCTTAATTGAAAAGTCTGATCCCTAGGAAGCACAAATCCCTCATGTCCAGATATTGTGTGTTTATCCAGTTCCTCTTCTGGGCAAGTTGTTTCAGGACAAAGGTGTCAGAAATGACTACCAGCAGGTTGACCCCTGGGTCATCCTGGCATGAGGAATATTATATGACTCAGATGCTTGGATGCTGTATCATATGGACAAAAATATTTTGTTTGCTCTCCCTGCCTTTCTCTCTGTACACCTGTCTGTCTTTCCCCTCTTCCCTGTGCCCTCCCCTCTCTGTATTGCTCTCTCACCCAAGACATTTTGTAGTCTAGAAAATATAGCAACACATTTATGACCCCTGGGTAGCTCCACAGACAATCAAGAAAATGCATTGCAGCATGATGAAGTGTCATGTACAGTGAATGTTTAGCAAAATAAATTACTCTATAAACGAAGAAAAACATTTCACCAACGTAGAATATTGGAATATCTGAAGGTAAAAATTTACTTCAATTAACAGCTATTTGGAAAAAGAAAAAAAGAAACAAGTCTGAGTCAGAACCTAATGTTTATAAATGATTTCAGACTTGCAGAGGGAAATTACTCAGCCGGTGAATTTATTAGGGTGGAGGGCAGGTTGCTATCACTGAAGGCCTGCTTATCCTTTATGCCAGGCAGCCATATGTGACCCCGAGCTGGGTTGATGTCCTTTGAATTCTCATTCCCCAGATGCATAACTTTACTTGCACTTAGCACGTTGTTTGGGGGCAGGCATTTCATGCACGTGGTCTCCAGGCTAGGTTGCAAGCTTCTGCAGGAGTGGGCGGGACCTCAAAATTCTGTGTTCTGGGCATCTGGCACAGGGTCCCCAGCATGCTGGGCAATTAAAACATGATTAAAAAATGAATGAATGAATGAATGAATGAGTGAATAATTTATACTACTGACACCATCATTGTGATTGACCTCTGCAAGATGGCAATGCAAAACCCATTGTGTGGCTTCCTTGTGATGTGAGAGTTGTGGGCCAGGTCTAGTGGTCTGCAGGATCAATGAGCAGCATGAACTAATTTCAGATGAACTTTAGGCTACTCTCACGTAGGATGGGCTGAGCAGCCACTTCGACCATCAGTTTAGCACTGGGTCATCTTCAAGCCTTTGCTTGGAGCAGTGAGGCTTCTTGTCATCACCTGTTTGCAGTTGCACCAGCCTCACTCACTCCAGCCCTCTTAGAGCCTCCAACCTCTTATTCTGTCCTCCATTCTCTTCTCTAGCTCTCTTCTCCTTCTAATATATTATGGAATTTATTTATTTATCCTGTTCAGCTTTTACTGGTAGTCTCTCCTGCTAGAATAAGCTCCAGCGTGTGCCTGACACATAGTAGGTGCTCAGTAAATGTGTGCTGAAGGAATGCATGCTGCTTTGTGCCTTGGCCAGGAGGTAGGAACTGCAGGCCAAAGTGACAATCTTTTATCTGTGGCCTTTGGAAATTAGACTTCTGCTGCAAGATACTTCCAACTGTGGGATGATAAAGTGGGCAGGGTTAGGGGATCCTCCCTCCATAAACCACTTTTGACTGTTTTTTATATTGAAGTTTTATAAAATATTTCTTTCTGAGAAAGTAATTCTGATGCTGTTAATAAAACATGTTTGAAACCCACTGATATATACCCAAGCACATATAGTTCTACATTTTAATAAAAACGCATACCACGGGGATTTTTATTTTATTGCCTATACTCTGAACCTTATGTAAAAGTACAGTGAGTTCTTATTTATTATCAAGGTCTGCTGTAGTTTTGTGAGCTTTTACCACTTAACAAGTGTGGATCCATGGACTAGCTCTGGTAGATCCCATGGGAGCTTGTTAGAAATGCAGAATCTTAGGCCCCAGACCTACTGTGTTAGAATCTGCATTTTTAATGAGATCCATAGGTATTTCTAAGCCACCGCCGGGGACTGTGACTTTAAGGCTGTAGGTTCTCACCTCTTCTAGAGTGCTGTGAACCCAATGGGAAGCCAGACTTCACCAGGCTGTCTTTCTTCAGGTTGAATTAGCAATGCATAGGACTGCTGAGAAAGTGGATAGATAGAGTGGACAAAGAAGGGGGAAGAAGCCTGTGTGAACACTCCGCAAATTAAACTTGAACAGCTGACTGCATGCCTGGAACTGGATTATTTGGCTAAACAACAGAATGAGAGCTCAAGTAATTGAAATATACTATATTCTCTGAACTTCATTTCAGGCAATACTTTTAGCCTCTTCCTGTAATAAATCTTCTACCATTGCTGCTAGCAAGAGGCAAAATGGATGGAATTAAGTTTCAGCTACTTTCTCTGCTTCCTTGCCAAGTGGAAATACTAATAAGGGATGACGTATCTTGAAAATAAACAGCAGGAAAAAGAGGAGGAAAAGAGAAAGAGAAAGAAGTAGAGGATCTGTGGCCTCTGAAAAAGGGCTCACTGCACATTAATTTGAAAGCCCACACACCAAGTTGGGCTTAACAAAGTCAAACTTTGTTAATTACACTTGGAAAAAGAGTTTAGTAAGGCAGCTAACTTCTACCCACAATATCTTTTTAAGCTGTATGTAATCAAACTGAAAGATACTTTAATATTTGTTGAGCAATTGCAAGAGATCCCATAAATACCTTTCAGCTCCATTTTACTTGCCCTGTAACTTAGGGTTGTGGTTCTTGATGAATGATTAGTCATCTTCCTACATGACTTTGATCATATCATTTAGCAGCACCGTAGGAGGACACTTATGTGGTTTAGCTCTGAAACTACCCATTAAGAGATGGATAAAAAAATCAACAACATTATCCACATCATAAGTTGATGTAATAAAAAGTGATTAAATACAGCAAGCTTTCAAATGCATGTAAAATAGATTTTGCCGAAAGGATAAATTTTCATAATGTTTATGTTCTGCTTGGATCGAATTACCTTAAATAACAGAAAATTACCATCCTACCTCACTGATAACCATCAACCCTGAAGTCATTATTGGACTATGACAACATTGCAAAAATGGTTGGATGATGCTGTTACTTACTTTGCTGGTATTGTTACACTCCTAATGGGCTAACCCCCGCAAACTGACCAATTACATATTCAGCAAACAGGAATTATAGCATAAACTTTTAGGCATTGGAGGTGGGACTTGGGTATAGAAAAGTGGGAAAGACGGACTTTTTATTATTTAAGAAACACGTATGTTTTTCATACTATCAAAAGATTTGGCCAATCAAATGAAAGTGTTCACCTTCTCCGTTTTTACAGACTACCAGAAATTATGGGAATTCCTGGTTCCCTCCCACATTTTTTGGGTGGAGGTTCTAGGCAAGAAGGAGCCAGGGGCCTATAGGTCTGGAAAATTCTTCTCTGGAACACCCTTCAGATGGTTGAGTCAGAGTGTGTTACTAATGCTACCTGGAAGGCTACCAAATCTCAGTTGTCTAACCATCGTCAGAGTTCCTTCTAACACTCACAGTGATTAACAACAATCAACATTGGTCACATCTCCTCATTACAGGGTTGTGCCTGGATTTGAGTTTTTAATTTAATCTATTTATGATACATTTTGGCTGTGGAATTATTATTAGGTTTTCACAACTGATGCTTGTCAGTCTTCATCTTTACTGATCTCTTCACAGCATCAAAACCATCCTTTCTGCTGGTGGCTCCTTTCTCTTTGAAATAGTCTTTTCTGACTTTTCATGACAGAGGATTATGCTGATACTCCTTCTGTTTCTCTATCAACACTCTTTCTCTCAGTGGATCATTCTCCTTGATGTCCTGTATGTTCATTGCAGGCATCAACGGTATAGTCCTAGACTTGTCTCTTTTGATTCTTGCTGAATTCTCATACCCTGAACAGTCTTGTTCACTCCATGGCTTCAGACCATCCGTATGATGACTCCTAAATTATTATCTTCAGCTCAGAGCTCCCTGCTGGGGGGCAGTCTGTGTGCACAACTGTCTTCTCAAAATGGCTGCTTGGATTTGGTCAGTCACTATTTCCCCCTTATAATGGGCTTCTCTTTAATCATGTTAAAAAGCCCCACAATCTATTCCAAAAAAGGCAGAAAATGAAGCATGTCCCTTGGCACATGCTTATTCCTCACCATTCATATTCAATCATCACCAAGTTACCATTTTATCTCTAAATTTGCTTTCAAACTCCTTCAAACAGGCCTTTACCGTCCCAGTGCAAGTTATTACCTCCCAACAGGATTATTATATTTCTTACCCACATACATCCAGGGTTTAGACAAGTTCTATTAATTATAACTCCAAAGTAGATTGAACCCACTTCTATTTTTAATCACCTTGGCTACCTCCTCATCCAGTTGCCATCATCTCTGCTGCCACAACTTTGCCATTGGTCTTTCATTCCTGCATCTTTCATTCTTTGCTTTCATTCTTGCATCTTTTAAAATTAAATTTATATCTTCATATTATTAAATTTATATTACATATATATGTTAAAAAATATACAGCAACCATTGACTTCCTATTGTACTTAGGTTAAATCCAAACACCCATGCATGGCTGTCCTTCTCCTCCGTAGGTTCCCATCATCCCCGCCATCCTCCTCATCTTCCCATCAGACAGCTATGCTGGCCTGGCAGATCAGGCAGGAGTTGTCTCTCACTTCCCATTCTGCTACTAACAGCTATATTACTTTGGACAAATCTGTTTACCTCTGGGGCACCATCATTTATCTCTAAATTGAAGGGAATAGACTAAATGGTCACAAATGTTCCCTTTAATTTAATTATCTTCTGAGTTCCTGAAGTCTCTTGTCTCTATAGTCAGGGTGGGTTAGAGGTAGGAATGATTTTAAAAACTGTTAGACAACAATAACAACAAAAAGTTGGTAATCGTACACTGTAATAATTTATTATGATCCAACATTACATCTTCTGAGACCAGGAAGATGAAAGTGAGTGCTTCATAAAGTGGCTGAATTATTCCACCCTCTTTTTAATAAATGAGGACTTCAGACAGTCTCAAAAGTGACAGCTGCTAGTGCATGTTGATTTATTTTGTTCACATACTACGTTATTAGAAAAAAAAGTTTGTAGTTTTTTCTCTTATTAAGGAGTCTATTTCTGTTGGGTGGGAGTAAGATTATTTTTCTATTGCAGCTATAACAAATCTCCACAAACCTGGTGGCTTAAAACAACACACATCTATTATCTTTCAAAGTTGAAGGTCAGAAGTCCCAAATGGCTCTTACTGGGCTAACATCAAGGTATTGGCAGGGCTGCTTCCTTCTGGAGGCTTTTGGGAAATCATCTATTTTCTCACTCTTTCTAGGTTCTAGGTTCTAGAGGTTGACTGCAATGCATAATTCCCCTCCACCATCAGAGTCAGCAATGGGAGGTGGGATCTTTTCTGTCCTGCATCAGCTGACATAAGCTTTTCTGCCTCCATTTTCTACACTAAAGGTCTTTTATGATTTAATTGAGTCCACCCTAATAATCTCCTTATTTTAAGTCGGTTTGTTTTTTAGTTTCCCAAAGACAAATGAGACGTCTTGTGTATGGGTGGGTGGTTGGATAGGAGTCTGGAATGGATAACAAAAATAGCAAAGGTAGGGTGGTGCCTGTAGCTCAAAGGAGTAGGGCGCTGGCCCCATATGCTAGAGGTGGTGGGTTCAAACCCAATCCTGGCCAAAAACTGCAAAAAAAAAAAAAATAAATAAATAAATAAATAAAATAAAATAAAAATTAAAAAGAAAAATAGCAAAGGTCAACACTCTTCTTTTAGAAATGTGTAAACTGGAGCCCAGAAAGGTTAACACTTTTCCCAAAGATACCTGTGAAGTATTCAGGACTGAAACTTACATTTTCTAATTTGTGAGCCAGTGTTCTTACCAATATACCTCCCATAAAGACTGCTACTATTCAGTTCTGATCCACTATGAATTTATTTTTAAGTTTCACATTCAAATCTTGGTTTTACTTATGTGGTAATGGTAAGTTATTCATGAAAATAGATGAAAATCTATTTTTTTTGGTTGGATGAATAACTACATTAATCAACCAAAACAAAATTAAAGCTCCCAAGTCTTTGGACATACTCTGAAATGTACAACCTTTCTGTAAGTGCAGAGCACCTGTTATGTATACACCAATGCTAGTTAAGGAAGATCATGTGAATAAATGTAAAATGCCACATCTTTGATGATTGAGGACAAGACAAAAATACTTTAAAGAGCTATATAACAATGCAAGGTGATGTGAGATTAGTTGCCAAGTGAAAAGATGCAGGCAAACGTTCATAATAAATTTCAAAGTAGAAGATACTAAACAATATGGACTGTTTAGAAGTGGCAGTTTATGAACTGGATTTTTTGCATTGGAAAGGGGGGATGGGAAATGCTGAAGGGGAGGAAATGATGTTCTAGGAGAGGATATAGTGTGAGAAAAAGATTGGAAGCAAAGCCTAACATAGTGTTTGCAAATATGGTAAGAAAACTATCCAGCCTGGAGGAAAAGACTAGTACAGGGAATACAAGAGATAAGAAATGTTTGCTTTGGTCAATTTTTGCAATGATTTTACATTTTTCTCCAGCAAAAGCAGAATATCTTATTCTCATTGAGAAATTTCAGAAAAATTATTGGTTTTGCCAAAATTACACACCGAGAGACACAAAACTATACACTACTAAAAGGGGACCAATAATACATACACTATATACCTTTTTCGCAGTGTCTCCAGCATGAGGACTGAGGAGTGGGGACAACGTATAACTGTGCACTCTAAGGAAGTTCTTCTGAGATAGCTCAGCCCATGCACCCTCAGTTCAAGGCCTCAACAATTCTGGAATTCTACTTTGTATCAAGTGTTGTGCTTATAGGAAGGGGATTTTTAGGGCCAGGAAAAATTATCTACAGGAAGTGATGATTTGTGAATAAGAGTATACCTAATGGATACGGTAGAAGGAACATTCGAAGTAAAATGAAATAGATATGCCAAGGAAAAGCCTTCAGGTAAGAATAATTAAAGTGAGAATGGCAGGATGCAGGGTGGCCTGAAGGCTATTAGAAATAGAAAGCCAAGGTAGGCAGAAGGCAGATGATGAAGAGCCTATCTGCCATGCTAATTACTTTGAATATCAAATTTTAGGATGGTGATTTCTTTCTTTCTTTTTTAAATTTTAATTGTTGGGGATTCATTGATGGTACAAGAATAGGATGGGGATTTCTAAACAGGTTCTATGGAGTTCTGGAGTTTCCCTTACTGAGGGGGCACAGAGCAGAGTTACAGGGGAATAGAAGATGCTTCTGACACTCTCCCACTGTTCAACCAAGGCCTAATGCAAGAATTTTATTTGTTTAGACTCCTGTATATGTAAGAGTGAACAAAAGTCTTCAAAGACAATATGCTTATAAACCACTGGTGATTAAGAAAAAAAAAAAGCTAACTGGAAAAATTACCCTGAATCCAGAATAGACTATTAGTCTCCAGTCTGAAGTAGTTGTGCCCCCCAAGAGTATTATGTTGGCATTTCTGAAGCTGGGAAATAAATTTCTCAGAATTGCTTTCTCAGTAATATATCAGAGTTATGTGATGAGAGAAATTTAGGAAAACTAGAAGGCAGAGGGGCAGCAAAAATGATTATGTTCAGAAGTTTGCAGGGGGCCCAGGGATTTCCTGAGACCTCTGTAGGGGCTCCCTCTTCGCTGTGCTCGCTTGTGGCTGGACCTGCTGCTTCTCAGACTCTCAGACTGTACTGCAAACTCCAGTTTTTCCACTTCAAGGTGAAGTGGTTACTGCTTGTCTAGTCCTCTGATCTGTACTTATACCTGGCTTCTCCCCCATTCAGGTCAGCCATAATGCTATGTCTCTTCTCTAACACTTGTAAGCATCCCCTATCTTGACAGTACCCAGAATGATGTATGTATGCATCAACTATTCTGTTGCATGGTGAAGATCATTTCAGAATTTCAATTTACATTTTTCTTTTATTTTTTTCTTTTTCTTTTTGTCTTTTTTTTATTGACTCATAGCTGTGTACATTAGTTCAGTCATGGGGTACAGTGTGAGGGCTTCATATACAATCTGAAATATTTTCATCTGCCTGTTCGACATAACATTCATGAGATTTTAACATTCATGAGATTTTCTCGTTTACTGTGTAAAAA
>CAUYON010059468.1:0-39215 GCA_963573935.1 Arctocebus calabarensis | reverse complement strand
ACATTGTTGTGCCACCATCACCACCATCTATTTTCAGAACTTGTTGATCATCCCAAACAGAACCAGTAAGCAATAACTGCCATTCTCCTCTCCCCTCAGGCCCTGGGAGCCACCATTCTACTTTCTGTCTCTATGAATTTGACTAATCAAGGTACCCCTATGAGTGGAATCACACAGTATATGTCCTTCTGTGTCTGGGTTACACGCAGCACAATGTCCTTAAGGTTCATCTATGTGGTAGCAGGTGTCAGCATTTATACCATGTTCTTTTTATCCATTCATCTGGTGATGGACAATTGTGTTATGATTTTGATATTTTGACAATATTTCATCAGAGATATTTTTACTTTTATAATAAAAATGTGTGTGTCTCTCTCATTAAGGTCTCTTAAATCTTGGTTTTGTCACTGATTTCCAAAGTAAGAATTTTCTGACGTCTGTATCTTGGTGCACTCTACATCTCCCTTCTGCCTTCTGGTCTGGCCTCTGCCTCTTTCCTCCAAATGGCTCACCTGTACCTCCATCTGCACCACAATGTGCTCAGAAAATGCTCCTCCCAGCCTAGGGAAGGCCTGGCGGTCTCCCCAGGACCTCCTGCCTTTCTCCTCCGGCTGGGGCTGGTTTCACAGTAGGAATGTGAACTTGCTCCTTCATGTCTCGCCACTGCTACTTGCAGACTTTTGCTGCTCCTGCCCCTGTGACACTGCCTTCTCTTTCAAGACCCAGACTATGCATTAGAAACCTGCGCCCGACCTCTGATGATGTCCCTTCCCCACCATTCCCTGAGGATTTTCCTACGTTTTCATCATCATGAGTGACCTCAGTGTACATGAGAAAGTTGATTGCATGTGGCATCATTGCTTTTTCATTCCTTGACCTTCCTCTGGGCTCTACCTCAGCCACCCATCCGGGTAGTCACGCTCTGGCTCATGTTAGCGTCTAAAGGCTCCCTCTCTGAAAGCCCCACGTTTAGGAGCCTCAGGTTTGAACCAGCTTCCTCATCCTGCCTCCTTTCAGCTTCTCTCTCTTCTCCCATCTGTCAGTGGCTCCTGTCTCCACTGCTTCCCTTTTAACCGAGGCCACTTGGTGATCATCTGTACCATTGTCTTACCAATGGCCTCACTTCTCTTGAGCTGCGACTCTCCTGGCATAAACATCCAGCACAAGACCCCAGATACAACCAGTCCCCAAGCTGCTCCCCCTACACCCTGGTTTTACAGTACTATTGGGGTGAGCCACACAGCTGTACTGATTAGGGCTGTCCCTGAACCTCCACTCAGCTGGGCTCTTGTCACCTGACAGTCCTCCTGTGTTCCGATTCCACTCTACAATTCTTCCTCAGTTTTCCCATGCTCTATATCCTGTGTTTTTCCTTTTTGGAGAAGACAGTCATTGCTTCTACTGTGATCCTCTGCAGTTCTATCATCCTTCTGTATGATTTATCTCCACCTGTGCCCACCTGTACTTCCCTGCTTCATCTTTTAGGGTCATAGCCTGGCACTCCTAGCATCCTGGCCTAAACAGAGTGGCTGATGCCAGGGGCAGAACAAAGAGAACACAACAGAAGGGAGAAAGACACAGTCCAGATGAATGTTGGAGAGGGGGTGGCTGGCAGAAAAAGGTGGAAGAGGTGTGCAGCCCCTCCCTCCGATGTTCTGAGGGTTTTCTTGTCACTGAGTGTCACACAGTGCTTTATCTCTTGTAGCTTCCCTCCAAACCTCAGGGGGAGATTGCTTCACCTCTCACCTCTTGGGGGAAGTTATGAAGTTATGAAGGTAATGTTTACAAAAAGCTTTGCTCTTTGCCCTGCAAATGCCCACACAGAGGCCCTGACCATGATCCTGGTGGGGAAGGTAGACCTGTGCTCCAAGAGCTTTGGGATTTTGTGTTCACACTGTGGGCCCATGGGACATGAGATGCAGAATCTTCTATCTTCAAGCTGTTCATATTTTTGAGTCATGACAAACACCCAGAGGGAGGAAACCAGATGGGAGTCTGTTAATACAGTTTCTCTCTTTCTCGGCATAGTTAGACTCAGTAAGAGGCTTCTATGATGCATGCTTTTCTGTACGTGGATTTGTTTTATGTGCTATTCTTAATCAATAAGATCGTTTGCATTAAGGGGTTTTATTTTTCCACTTGTGTGCCAATAGAAGTGACCTTGGGAGTCCTGAAATACAAAGTGACCTGAGTCATCTATTCTACAACCTTATGGTGGCGGGAACATTCCCCTCCATGGCTTCCCTGCACCCTGCCTTCTCCCCCCCACCCCCTCCACTACAACTATCCTCTAGTTCCACTTGTGTTCCCTCCCTGCTGGGGAGTTTCCTATCTGAGAAGAAAGTTCATTTAGCTACTGGACAATAGTTCTCATTGTTAGAAAGTTCTTCTGAGGTTATCTAGTTGTGTGATCTTGGGCAAGCCACTTCCCTTATCTGGGCCTCAGATTCCAATATGAAAATGAGGCAGTTAAACAAGTTGACCTGACCTATTTCTGAACTTCTATGTCCTTTAGGTCAATGTCAGTTTATTCTCCTCATTTCTGAAACCTCCGGAATGCTCCTGGTTTTCATTTATGGGCACCAGTTCCTCCTTCTCATTCTCTTCCTCCTCCATGCAGCATCTAAATGTTGGTGTTCCTCAAGTTTCTCATGCTGTACTTACCACCCTCCTGTGCCCCACTTTAAGCCATGGTGATTTTATATGTCCCCGTAGCTTCAGCTCCTACCCCATGTGGAGAAAGTTCCAAGGCAGGTCTTCAGCCAGCTCTTATGTCTTGTCTAGACACCTCCAGGTGGATACCTCACAAGCCTTCCAACCTTAACATGCCAGTGAGGTTCTTGATCTTCTTTAATTTTGATTTAGCCTCCAAAATTTCAGGCAATGGCTCAAGACAGTTTCATTTTGGACTGTTCCTTAACCTTCCACATGAATCCATCAACATAGTCTACTGGCTCACTGACCAAAGATTTCTCTAGCTCTCCACTAGACTCTTTCTCACCTGCCTCAGCCCAGGACTGAGCCATGGCAGCTCTTGCCTGGGTATCTGCTATGACAGCCTCCTAGATTCTGCACCTGTCCCTCCTCCAGGACAGGTTCTCTGCCATAGAACTAAGATAAAATTAGAGTCACATGCCCCTCTGCATAAAGTGCTTTAAAGGCTTCCCATTGTGCCCACAATAAAATCCAAAGTCCTCACTGTGGCCTAATTCCTACCTGTCCTCAGCCCACCTTGGACCTTCTCATCTTTTGGGTTTCCGCTAACAATGTTTTGAAAATATGCTTTACCTAGCCTTGTGCTCCCCCTCTTTACTAACTATGTGACTTTGGAGAAATGATTTCTCTGCTCAGAGCTTCTGTTCTTTTAACATAGAAAGTGAAGATGATAGTATTTATTTAGCAATGTTTTGAGGACTAAATAAATCATTCATTCATATATACATGCATACACATATGCACATCATCAATAAATATTTACTGACTGCTTCCTAGGGGTTGTGGGAAGGTTAGGGAGATGAAGACACATATGCAGAATGCCAGCACAAAGCAAGCACTTCACAGATGTCTGCTTCCTTAGGTACTATGTCTCTGACTCTCAGCCAATCTCTGACAACACTTTGAACTTTTTCCTGGAGACTTTACGTTTTCATTTTTCCAACCAGCTCCAATCACAGCTCAGTAGTATTTGCAGAGGGCCCACTGTCTGTCAAGGCTTCTGTGTATATCATCTAAGACCTTGGTAACAACCCCACAAGGGAGATATTATCACATCTTGGAGGTGAAGATGAAGCTCTTAGCACTCATAGGCTCTGTCTGCATCTTTTTAACTGGTGACAGACAAGTGTGGATTTGAAACTGAGTCCAGCTGATTTCAAACCTACTCTACTTTCTGTGAGCCGTGTTGCCTACCTAAATGCTTTTCAGAAATTAGGGAAAACAAATGTTCCCCATAGACAGTGAATGTTCAAGAACAGCAAAAGCTGAAGGTCACCTCATTACTCTGGTTCTCATAACCTCACGCTTATTATATCACATTCATTTCCCATGACAGTTTTGGAGACCCAGACAACTTCCTGGTCTCGAGATTGTCAACTGGGTGGGGGAGGGAGGAGGGACCTGAGAGGCCATTGAGGCACTGAGTCCTCCTTGATGGCTGGGTGGCATTTTACTTGTCATACAACCCCCCTGATTCAGTTTCTTCATCTGGAACTCAGGGCTCTGGGTTCTTGCCTTGAACATCTTTCTCAAGGAAGTTGCAAGGATGGAGTTTGTAAAGTATTTTGTTTTGTCCAGGGTTCCTCTGTCACCTTATGTTCATCCTAAGACATAGTGATACTGCCCTATTATGGTCAAAAGTGAATTACACCAAATTATCTCTGAGGTTTCTCCCAAGCCTGGGTTTTGTGATTCACACATCTAATCACTGATTGTTTCCTGCGAAGGCCTGGAGAACAAAATGAAGAGGTTACCTCACGAATATTTTTAGCCCATTCTGAAAAATAATAATGACAGTGGCAGAATTTTTTAGTTGCATACTGTTTCAAGAACTATGTTTAATATGTAACAAGAATTATCTCGCTTAAGATTTAGAACAATCCTTATGGTATCAATCTGGGAATTGAGGCCCAGAGAGATCTGGTTATACTATTAGTAAGTCATGGTCCTGGGATTTAAACACAGGCAGTCTGATGTCCCAGTCTGGAAGTTTAACTTCTGGACTGGAGCAGTGTGGGACAGAGCAGGGGATGATGAACTCTGCCCTAGAGATAATGGGGTGAAGCAAGAAAATCAGGGAGGGCTCCACAGAGGAGGTGACAGTTAAGCTGAGTCTTGCATGATGAATAGGAGTGCTTCAGATGCATAGCAGTGGGCTAGCAAAGGGAAGGACAGAAGATGTGGAGAGAACACCATACAGAAAGGTATTGGTGACTGAGACTATACCATGCTTGGGGAGCTGAAT
This sequence comes from Arctocebus calabarensis, assembly GCA_963573935.1. NCBI lineage: Eukaryota > Metazoa > Chordata > Mammalia > Primates > Lorisidae > Arctocebus > Arctocebus calabarensis. The sequence continues at coordinate 34,255 of CAUYON010059468.1, read as the reverse complement.
GAAGTAAAGAAGGCTGAGATGAGATGGGGGAGAGAGGCAGAGGTGTGCCCTATGCACCACTGAATGCCCAGTGAAAACAAATTACTCCAAAGGGAGGATGAAGTCAAATTTACTTTTCCTTTCTTAAGAAGCGAAGATACCCAATCTTGAAAAGCCCCAATAAAGAGATAGGTATCACTGTGCTCATCTTCCAGATGTTCCTTAGAGAAAGTGACACAGATTCTGATAATTAAACATAATCAGGTTTGGATTCTGCAGTGAGGGGCTCACACCACTGAGTGGTGGATCAGAACTGGGGAGAGCACAGAGATGCTTATGTGGTTCTAAACATGGGGGCCCAGGGCCACATGCTTGGGGGCAGGGCTGCTATCCCCTTCCCCTCATAGGAACAGTATCCTGAGTCCATTCAGTAACCGTGCTGGTGATTGGCAGGTGTGATCTCGTGTGACCCCTCTTTCACCGTAACTGTTGTTGAGCCATTCTTATTAGCCCCATTTTACAGATGAGCAAACTGACATTTGTTCAGGATTTTAACTGCTAGTGAGGAGTGGGGCTGGAAATGAGCCACATGGATCTGACGCAAGACTCTTGTAGCTCCTTCTTACGTTGAATGGTTTTCAGATTTTGGTGTGTCTAACAGACGCTTTGCTCAGCTTGTTCAAAATAGCAATTCTCAGTGTCCCCACTTTCCTGACCCTGGATGTTGACTCCCTGAGTTGAGGGCATAGCCTGAGATTCAGCATTTTCGAGACTTGCTCCAGGTGGTTCTGCTAAGGGTGTTTGGGGTTATACTTCCAATACTACTGCTATGTTAAATCATTCACCACCTTCACTAACTCTTCACCAGGAGGAAAACACGAATATTAAACAACAATGCAAGATCTGAGTAATTCTCCCAGGATGGTGGTGATTACACAGGCATCAATAATTAATAGCTAGAGGGGTGATTTTTTTTGATGGGGGTGTCTGTCTATTTGGGCTGGAGTAGCCAGCCAGCCTGATGACTGACGGGTTACATGCCTCACAGCAGTTCTCAACCTGTGGGTCGCGACCCCTTTGTAGCAATGAAAATACATCATGGCATTAGGAAGGTTGAGAACCAGTGTGAGTCTATAAAGTGCACTGCTCGTAAGAGTTGTTTGGTGGGGCCATGGTAATTTTGCTTATGTACTGTGTTAATCTGTGCTTTAAGAACATTTCCACACATTGAGTGGCTTACAATGACAGAAATGTATTTCTTTCATAGCTCTGAAGATTGGAATTCCAAAATCTAGCTGTCAGCAAGACCTTGCTCCCTCCAGAAGCACTGGGGGAGAGGCCGGTCCTTGTCTCTTCCAGCTTCCAGTGGCTTTTGGACACAACTCGTAGGGCTGTGTCTCTCCAGTCTGTCATAGGACCTTTCCCTCCATGTGTTTATCTCCCTCTGTGTGTCTCTTCAATGAACACTTGCCACTGGATTTAAGGCCACACCTGATTTTCTCTAACAAAGACCCTTTTTGTCAAAGAAGATCACATTCATAGATTCTGGGGATTAGGACATGAATGTATCTTTTTGGGGGGCTGCCATCTTGCACATTCCCTTTTTTACAAACTGCTTAATACAGATACACTTAGGCACGGGCCTCACAACTGCCCATGAAATGGTCAAGGCAGAAGTTGAAGCCCCATCGGGTAGCCGAGGGAAGTGGGTGAAGCCTGAGGGGGGGAGTTAGTTAGCAATGAGTCATGTGGCCCAAGCTAGTGTTGGGAAAGGAAGCCTCTGGTTATGAGGCCCATCTTCTGGCTGTGAAGGTGTGAGGAACACAGAGATAAACTACTTGAGCCAAAGACCCTCTGGGGAAAGACCAACAATACTTAATTACAATTGAAGAGTTTGTGAACCAGAGGTTCAGGCACCAATTGGGAAGTATAGATGAATTTTTTTCTCTACTTTATTTTAGAAAATCTTTGAAATAACTGCTAATACTTAAAAATTAAAAATAATCTAGATTTTTACACTTCTCTTGAAAAAACTCAGAATGTCTAGTTAGTCGAGGTCCCTGTTTCCAGGGGGAAAGAGCAGGTGCTGCCGCTCCCCTGGGGAGGGCGTGTTTTGATTGCCTGTTGCTGATTCAAACTACCCCAAAACTTAGTGGCATAGAGTGGCTATTTCATTGTGCTCACTGATTTCATGACCAGCAATCTGAAGAGGGTTAGGGACAGCAGGGACAGCAGGGACAGTTGTCTTGGCACTACAGTGTCTGGGTCTTGACCTGGGAGGACTTTCAGGGGCCAGCAGAGCATTAGCCGGGAGCTGCACTTCCCACACAGCCTCTTCCCTCTCACGTTTGGCTCCTCAGTTGGAAAGACTCAAAGGCTGGGCTCGGCTGGACTGTTGACCTGAATATTCTGAGAGAGAAAATTCCTTTCATGGCCCAACTTCTGAAGTCATGCAACATCACTTCTTCCACATTGGTAGGGGAATGTCAAGGAATTTGAGGCTCTTTTCTCCTTACTCCAAAGTCTCTAAAAAGCATGTGTAAGGTATTTCTTTTAAACTTGAGTCTTGGTGCAAATGGTTGAGTTAGTTAAACTCTTAGTTGATTGCACACTGTCATCCTAACACCATCAGTCCCTTTTAAGGCCTATTCTCCTCTCCGCACAGGCAAAATCCTAATATGTTGACATTTATCTTTCTGTTCATAGGTGTTCTGGTAAGATATCTAGCCCTTTGTATGTACAGAATTCAATTTACAAAAATGATATTAGCTCAGAGATCTCATTCTGTTTCTTACTTTGGACCTAGCCTAGAGTTTTGAGATCCATCCTGCTCCTGTGAACTCCTGTATCTTCTAAAGACTGCTGGCTACTCCGGACATGACCACTGTGTCATTCTGATCCCTTTTCCAATGATGGACATTTTCATTCTCTGGCACTTGTTATGAGAAACAAAGCCACACGTGTCCCTGACTGACCTGTGGGAGACTTTCTTTGGGGGAACACCTTCAGGGCAGGAGGGCTGGGTCATATTCTGTGTTCTTGTCATCTTTCACTCTTCAGAGTGGCCACAGCATCTTCACCCCCCAGCACTGTATGGATGTTCTGAAACCTCCGAGTCCCATCAGCTCTTGGTGTTTCCCAGCTTCATTGTTGGCTCATGTTATTTTATTTTTTCCTAGCTACTTATGAGTTTAAACATTCTTCATGTGCGCATTGGTCTCCTGTGTCCCTTCCTTCCTAAATGACCTCTCATAGTCATCACTTATCTTTCTGTTGTCGTTCCTACCTTTTCTTGGTGCTTTGCCTTCACCTTGTGCCAGTCCACACTTTACAACGTGATAGTCCTTGCTCATCCTTAAGGCAGATGAGTTTGCATCCCCCAGAAGAAGAGTTCTGCTGGAAGGGAGCCCAGGTTGCAACTAGGACCACCAGGCCAAGGCAAGGAGCAAAGTGTCATGAAGATGTGTCTCCGACAGATCTGTGGGAGATATTCTTTGAGGAGCACATTTAGGAGTAGGGGGTTATCTAGAGAAGACATGTTAGGTTGCTGTGCTGGCTTAAAGGCAACAGATATTCATTGTTTTGCAGTCCTGGAGGCCAGAAGTTAAAAACTGGTTTCAGTGAGCTGAAATCAAGGTGGTATGAGAGCTTTGTGACTTCTGGAGACTCCTCAGTAGGGGGACGTCCTTTGTTAGCCCCTGCAGCTTCTGGTGGCATCTTTTGACTTGCAGCAGCACCCCTGCAATTTCTGCCTCTGCGGTCACATCACCTGTTCCTCTTCCCTGTGTGTCTGTTCTTCCTTTGCTCCTCTTTTACAAGGATACTTGTGATGGCAGTCGGGGCTCACCTGGATAATCCAGAGTTTCAAAATCCTTCACTTAATCACATCTATAAAACCTCTGCCACATAATGGAATAGTCACAGATCTCAGGAGAGGACGTCATATCATTCAGCCCACCACAGAAAGTTATGCTTAATTTGAGCCTGCAGACAAGAAAGAATGGGGGGAAAGACATTTCAGTAAAAAGGGTGGAAGCACAAGGAAACCTGATATAATTGAGGAACTGCAGGGAACAGGGTATGGCTAAGGACTGATGCCAGGGGAGGGGAGGGACTCAGGGTGAATGCAGGGGAGGGAGGAGAGATAGGGGAGGCAGCCAATGAACAACTGGAACAGGTGGAGATGGGGCAGCAGGCTCCCGTGGAGGCCAAAGTGGGCTTAAGGAAAGACATTTATTTCTTTTGGCAGCTTTTACTTTGTACTAGTAAAACATACAACCCAAATATGTGACCTCTCAAACAGCATGGTGAGAGGAAAAACCAGCTAATTCCTCCTTGAGACAAACATAAGCATCTGTAGGACAGAAGTTTAAATCTGAAAGGTTAACCTTCTGGGAAATTTATGGTTTCTTTAAATGCTTGATATTGGTCAAATAAACATACTTTTTTTATTTGACAATTTTCTTTCTTTCATTCTTTTTTTTTTTTTTTTTTGAGACAGAGTTTCACTTTGTCACCCTTGGTAGAGTGCTGTGGCGTCACATCTCATAGCAACTTCAAACTCCAGGCTTAAGCGAGGAGTTTAAGCCTTCTCTTGCCTCAGCCCCCCAAGGAGCTGAGACTACAGATGCCCACCAGAACGCCCAGCTATTTTTAGAGATGAGGTTCACTCTGGCTTGGGCTGGTCCCAAACTCGTGAGTTCAGGCAATCCGCCTGCCTTGGCCTCCCAAGTGCTGGGATTACAGCACCGCGCACTGTCCCAGAGGACAGAGATGTAAGAATGACCAAGACCAATGATTCCTGGTCTTCATGGAGCTCCATTCTAGAGGGGAGATTGATGAGCAAGAAGTAATGAGGTGGTGATCAGTGACAGAAAAAGTAAGCTGTGTGAACAGGATCAGTATTGTTGGGGCTAGCCATTTTACACAGGGCCGTCAGGAAGGAGTAGAGTGCAGTGGTAAAAAGCCTTTGCCCACTACCTCTATAATCTCAGCCAGGTTCCTTAACATCCTTGTGCTAATTTTCCTTCCTCAGCAAGATGGGTGTTTTGGTTTTGAAAGATGGCTGCAAGTTCTTTGACACTATTCTCTTTGAGAGGTGGGGTCTGTGTCCCCTTCTCTTGAATTTTGGTGGAATTATGACTACTTTTACAAATGTAGTACAATAGAAGTGACATTGTGACTTTTGAGACTAGGTCATAAGAGGACACAAGGCTTCAGTTTCATTTACTGGAACCTTTGTTCTTGGAGTTCTTAGATGCATATGAAACCAACTAGCCTGAGGGTGCCATCCTGGGGAGGCTTCTTGTTAACTGCCTCCATGTCATCCCTACACAGGAGGCAGATGTGTGAGTGACTGAACCTGAAGATGACCCCAGCACCCTGCTCTTCCGATTTCCATCAGACATTCAAATCTTCCCTTGTGAGGCCCTGGACATGTAGGGCAGAGATGAGCCTTTCCACACTGTTGCTCTAGGTGTCCATTAGCGTAATAAAACAGTAGTTGCTGTCTTATCCCTACTTTTGGGTTGTTTGTTGTACAGCAGTGGATAAGGGACAACAGGTATCCACATCACTGCTGAAGTGTCATGTGGTTTAAATGAGTTCATGGATATAAATTTGAATATTGTTTTAAAATTCAATAACTCCAAGCTTTGTCCAATTTAGGAGTGAAGATTGCTGAGGAAAATAATTCTCTTTAACTAATGGTTTTTCTAAGATTTCTAGAATTTTACCCTTCATAATTTATCCTTCATATTTGCTCCATTAAAAAAATAATTAGAAGTCTCCCACTTTCCTCTTTTGGAATATCATAGATAATTGGTGTTGTACTCACCTCAGCATGGGACAATTTCAACATGGCCTCTTTGGTCTTTGCAACTGTGGAGAGTCAAGTGTGTCACATCCAGGGAAGTGTCCCATTAGTATAGACTCCTTGATAATTAGTCAGCATGGATCAATCATTAGATCATTTCTGATCCTCAGAAATTAATGTTTCTTCTCTACAACTATGGTCTGTGAAAAATGGAAAATTGAAGTTTGTCCTTGACTTGAGACACCCTTTAGCAATTATCCAATTTCTTTATAAACTTTTATAGAAAAAAATTCTCAAAAGAATTGTCTGGACTTCCTGTCACCATTCAATTGTTTCCTACTCTCTCTCAATTCATTAAGGAGACCTTGGTGTACACTGCTTCACTAAAGCTAACTTCCCTCAGGATCACCAGTGGCCCCACGTTGCTAAATCCGATATTGATTCAACATCTTTAGCCTGTCTCCATCCTCCACCCTCCATTCTCAAGTGGCCTCACATGACCATCTGTGCATCAGCTGACCCAATGGGTCATCCTCATGGAATCATTTCTTCACTTGGTGGCAAGAACCCTACTGTCCTTTGGGCCTTCTCCACATCACCTCTTTGTCTTATTTGGTAAGTCTTCCCTCTATATGCTAATGACTCCCAGATGGTTATCTCAAGTCCAAGTCTCTCCTCTGCACTCGAGACTCTTACATCCAACTGCCTGCTTACCAGGCATCTTGAACTTTACATGATCAATTAAACTCCTTGTTCATATTTCTTTCTGTTCAAGTGAACTTCTGGTACTTCCCGAGACAGCTCCTGCTCCTCTCGTCCTTCCTTAGTAACTAACCATGCCTTTCCTCCAAGTGATCAACCTGGAACTCTAGAGTCATGCCCATCTCCTCTCCTCTGCAAACCAGAACCATTAGAGAATTCGGATGGCTATATCTTCAAACTATATCAAGGATCTGTTCACTCTTCATCACCTCCATTGCTACCACCCTGTTCTAAACCACTCTCACCTCCCACCTCATTGCATGGTCTCTCTCTCTCTCTCTTTTTTTTTCTGAGACAGAGTCTCACTATGTTGCCTTCAGTAGAGGCTGTGGTATCACAGCTCATAGCAACTTCAAACTCTTGGGCTTAAGCAATACTCTTGCCTCAGCCTTCCAAGTAGCTGGGACTACAGGCCCCCACCACAATGCCCAGTTATTATTATTTTTGTTTTTTGGTTGTAGCTGTCATTGCTGTTTGGCCTAGGTTGGGTTTGAATCCATCAGCTCCGGAGTACGAGGCTGGCGCCCTAGTGGCTGAGCTACAGGCACCGAGCCTGCAGTGGTCTCTTAACTCTTCTCTGCTTTTCCTTGTGTTTCCTGTGCCTTGTTATCCAGGTGACATTTAAAATCAAACACTAGATTATTTCAGTCTGTAGCTCCACATCCTCTAGTGGCTTTTCATCTCACCAGGAGTAAAATCCAAGATTCTTATAGTTCTCTGTAAGGTTGACATACACTTCTGACTCTCGGCTGCTCCTCCCTCTGGCCACATGTCTTAGGGCTCTTCCCCTCACTCACTCAGCTCCAGTCACTAGGCCTCCCTTGCTGTTCCTCAGGGCCTCGCATGTACATTCCCTCTTTCTAAAATGATTTTGTCTTTGGAGGCTTATCCTTAATTTCATTCATGTTTCTGTTTAAACGTTACTCCATCAGAGAGGCCTCCCATTAATACTGGACAGAAAGAACATTCTTTCTTCTCTGTAATACTCAGTATCCTATTTATCTGTTTACTTATTTACCTATTTATTTATTTTTTTGAGACAGAGTCTCAAGCTGTTGCCCTGGGTAGAGTGCTATGGCATCACAGTTCACAGCAACCTCTAACTCTGGGGCTCAAACAATCCTCTTGCCTTAGTTTTTCTATTTTTTAGTAAAGATGAAGTCTTGCTTTTTGCTCAGGCTGGTCTCTAACTCATGAGCTCAAGCAACTCACCCACCTCGGCCTCCCACAGTGCTAGGATTATAGGCATGAGCCACCACGCCTGGACTTCCTGCTTTATTTTATTTTTTTTGGTAGAGGTTAACACAGCCTGACATACATATTCATTATCTCCAGCTCCTATATTATAAACTTTTAGGCAAGGACTGCTTTTCTGTTTTTTTATTTTTTAGCCAGTTGTATCCTTTGTACTTAGAACAGTGACCAGAACATATCAGGCATGAAAAAGGAATCTCTTAAATGAGTAAATAAAAAAGCAAACCAAGGAAAAGATTTTTCCTTTTACTAGTAGAAGTTTGCAGAGTGTTATTTTAGATAATATATATGAAAGAGACAGGCAAATGACAGAAAGCTTTGAAAATTTCAGTAGTAACTTTTGCAGCCTTTTGGGAGGAGTGCATGACACCAAGGCAAAGAATGATGGAGTCTTAGATTTGGAAAGAACCCGATAAGTCATCTAGAGCAACTCTCCATCATGGCCCAGTAGATACAAAATTATCTTAAATATTTCACTACTCCAAGGAGCTATTCCCCATTCTTTTCAAAACCGTTCCTCTATTCTTACATTTTGGTTTGAAATCTGTCATTTCTAATTTTTGATGAATTCCTGAGTTGGCATCAGGAACATAGAGCACTAGTTGACTCTGTCTTCCTGATCTAGTCTCTTTTAGTTAGCAAATTACTCAACACGCCTCCCCCCCCCATTCCATCAGCTTCTCTATAGGTGACATGACTTTTGAGACTCAACACCATTCTCCTGAATGCACTTGAGTGAGTTATTGTTTTTCCTTGTACAAAGACTTCCTAGCAGTGAACATAGCACTTTAGCCACAATCTGATTGCTTCAGAGCTCAGGTCTCTCTGCCTCCCTAGTTAAGAGGAGGGATGATTTGCATTGGAAGAGCACTTGAATTTCTCTAATTCTTGTCTTTTTCTTCCTCTTATTTTCCTTCTCTTCCTCCCCCTACCTCCTCCTCACTTTTGTATTTGTCCTTCTTCTTGTTTCTCAATAAGGATTGCTGTTAAGCAGTTCTGGCTATGCCCATGAATAGGCTCCTGTTAGTTCGTTCTTGGGCAGTTTTTAAACTCTGTGGGTTGAACTTCATATTAACACCTCAATATATATTTATTGTTATGTTTTTTATTATTTAGAGACAGAGTCTCACTTTATCACCCTCATTAGAGTGCGTGGCGTCACACTGCACACAGCAACCTCCAACTCCTAGGCTTAGGTGATTCTCTTGCCTCAGCCTCCCGAGTAGCTGGGACTACAGGTGCCTGCCACAACGCCTGGCTACTTTTTTTTGCTTTTTGGTTGTTCCAGTTTGGCTGGGGTGGAGTTCAAGTCCACCACCCTTGGTATATGGGGCCGGTGCCCTACTCCTTTGAGCCAAATCCCTCAATATTTTAGGCGCCGCCCAAATCCCTCAATATCTTATCATGTAAGGTTTAGTTCTTCTTTCCTGCTTTTGACTAATTATATACTTTCTATCCTTTATCTGTCAATCATTCCATGTATACACTTTCTTTCCTAGGTCTGAGTCACCTCATCCTAGACAGGCATGCCTTCTCTTCCTTAGACTTTGTAAAGTAACTGATGCCCATTTTAACGCCTTGGGCAGGCCAGTAAGTGGGGACCACAAAATTGATGGCCTTGTACAGTATGTCCTTTAAGTTGCTGAGACTCTACCACCTGGAGCACTTGTCCTTATCATGGTTCTACTTATTGTCATCAGAATATCCCCAGAGACTTCAAGGGCTTTCTTGACATCATCATCTGTTATGCCCAGAACATTCCAAGTTTGAATCCCTGTTAAGAAAGGGAAATCCATGTATATGCCAAGCCTTACTGTGGGTAAACCAATGTTAGCTTTTTCCACTTCACTCTGGCTTCATGAAGAATCTCCTAGTGAGACCATCTGGTCTTGGCAGTCAGCTAGGTAGTCTCAAACACACAACCTAGCCCATCTATGCTTCATAGCTATAGTAGCTGAACTAGTACTTCTTATGTGCCAGACATTGTCCTATGTGATTTGCACATTATTAACTCATCAGATCTTCACAACAACTCTAAGAGGTAGTTACTATTATCATCTCCATTCTATGGATGAGGAAGTTGAGAGAGAGGTACATGAAGTAACTTACTTAGGAACACTTAGAGCTGGGGCACTCTACTTTGAGAGCCCAGTCTCTTTTCCTTTTTAAACTAGCTGTTCACCCCTTTCCACTCCGTGTTCATGTCATCTTGGCCTCTAGTTTAACTCTCAACCCTCTAATATGTGCAATATATTGGAATGAACATGGATTTAGGTACTGGGTAGACCTGAGTTCAAATTCAAGATCTATCACTGCCAGTTGTGTGACCTTGAGTAAGTCACTTAATGCTTCTGTGTCTCTTTTCCCATCTTATACAGTTGACGGAAATATGCACTCTGCAGGGTTGTGATAAGGAATAAGTTGGTTCATATGTGAAGAGTACTCTGTATAGTGTCAGGTATACTCTGAGGGCATGCACACAGCAGATTATTATTGTCATTATTATCTTTGTTGTTATTATCTATGTATGCTATGGATCTATTTAAAGCTGTGAGGTTCCAGTAGCAGGGCCCAGTATTAGAACTGGATAGCTTGATGTTCGCCATTGCTTTTCCTAAGTGTCCACAGTCTGCTTGTTAATAATATATACTGGAACTTGGCTAGGGTTGAATATTAGACTACTCTTGCTTTTGGTCCCAGTGTCAAATGAAACCAACTATGAGTTACCCTGAAGTCTACACTAGGCTTTCTCTGTTTGCTTTTCCTGGTGAGTGGTAATTATTTCTGTAGGGTTTAGGCTTTTCAAAGCTGGTAAGATTTCCTTCCACAATACCCTCACCTTTTGCCTTTTCATTCCCTCCTTATCATTCTTGTTCTACTTTCAGTGTAAGGAACATCTTGATGTGAAGAGATGGACTCAGCCTTCAGAAAAGTCATTCAGCTCTCTCAAGTCCTCTGAAAACCTACTGCTGTCCCCTTTCCAAGCACTTCATAGGTTTCATCTGATCCTTTCCAAGGGCCACTCTTTACAGGGTGTACTCCAATTATAACAACATTTTACATTTCCTTAGAGATTTTCAGCAAACATTCTTGAGATCTGGTGCCATTTCTTTTCTAGAGTCTCTTAATGTGAGCTATGCAATGATCCTTCATTAAAGATGAACAAAGAAAAATGTCAGAGTAACTTACAGTAGCCTCTTCAGAGAGAGAGAGAGAGAGATGTGATTCTAAATCCCATGTCTGCCTCTCACTAGCTCTGTGACTTTGTGAATGGCATTTAACTTTAATGCCTTATGCTAAAACCAGGTGAAATTGTTCCCTTTTTGGCTTGGTGTAAGAATGAAATCAAGGGTGGTGCCTGTGGCTCATTGAGTAGGGCGTTGGTCCCATATACCAAAGGTGGCAGGTTCAAACCCAGCCTCGGCTGAACTGCAAAAACAGAAAAATAGCCGGGCATTGTAGCGGGCGCATATAGTCCCAGCTACTCGGGAGGCTGAGGCAAGAGAATCGCCTAAGCCCAAGAACTGGAGGTTGCTGTGTGCAGTGTGACACCACAGCACTCTACCGAGCGTGACAAAGTGCGACTCTGTCTCTACAAAAAAAAAAAAAAAAAAGGAATGAAATCAAATAATGCCTATAAAGTATTTAACATAGTCTCTCACCCATAGAACATATTCAAAGATGGTTTTAAAATTGTTGTTACCCTATGTTGACCACCTTCTGCATGATAAGCCCTGTATCAGTTTCTTCATTTGCATTGTCTTAATTAAACTTCATATCTGTCTTTTTTTTTTTTTTTTTTTGCAGTTTTTGGCCAGGGCTGGATTTGAACCCACTACCTCTGGCATATGGGCTGGCGCCCTACTCCTTTGAGCCATAGGCACTGCCCACTTCATATCTGTCTTAATGAGGTAGGATTAATAGCATTTATTTTACAGTGAGAACACCGAGAGCTACGGATATTAAATATCTTGCCCCTGGTCAGTTAACCTTAGTGTAGAGCTAAATGCTCACCCAGATCTATCTGTTCCTGAAGCCCCTGCTTTCTCTACTCTGTCCTTTAGTCTTTGACATTTTCCTAGCTCCAAATATCTCTAGGCCTTCCTTTCCCTCTCAGCTCCTGTCCTTCCCTAAACAAACTCTGCTTCAGCCAAGCTGAGGTTCAATGTTTGAATTTTTGAAGAACATGTTTTTGCATCATTATAACATCTTTCAGTCCATTTGTTCATTCATTCAACCATGACTCTTGAACACTGTGTCTAAGGCTGGGCTATAAAGGTAATAAAAACAGGGACTTTTTCTTGGAGAAGTCACAGAATATGAAGGAATTATATAAAACGATGTTCTCATGGAAGTTTTTGCTGAAATCTTAAGACAATAGATTATCACACAGAAAAATATTAAGTTTAAATATTAAGTTGAACTTCCAGAAGGACTTGTGAAAAATACGTGGTGAAAAGTCGTCAGCTACCTCTTAAATGTCTCAGTTACATTTATGACAGTGTTGGGAGAAGAGAAGAGAAGTGTGGACCTACTGGTGGAAACAGCTTCTGTGCTCCAAAGGGGTACAGGTGACGGGCCTGTCCTTTACCTTAATTCTACTTAGAGAACATGACATGTATCTCCAGAGGACCTGGGTGTGACTTTCACTGAGCCAGTTGAGAGTGAGAGGTGGCCTGGCCTCACCGGGCTCTGGGAAGGCTGTCCTCTGAGGGTTTTTCAGGGATAAGAATGCATGGCTGTTTCCACATGGTGCAGACATGGTATATATATATGAGAGATCCAGTGGGTTTATGACTGAGTTATTCCACAGGACTGCCTAGAGCTGGACAAAGATACCAGCTGGAGCTGTGGCCACCTTCCTAGAAGATGAGGAAGGAGGAATCCATCAGCTGGAACAGAAGCACATATCCTCTGCCTCCAGGAAGCTAAATGTCAAAGATCCCCAGAAGCTGGGAAGGGATCTCCAAATAATCCACAAAAGTATCCCTTAAGAAAAAGTCAGCTTTGAACATCTGCTGTGCTCAGGGAGCATAAAGCTAGCTTACAATAATAATATCCGCCAAGCAAGAACTTTCTTGTATCCCTTACCATCATTCCTCCCCTTCACTAACCTGAGAGGGGCAAAAACCAATTAGCAATTTGAAGGAGAAGTTCCAGCTGCAGACTTCTAAGCTAGCACAGATCTTAGCTAGGGAAGGGGAGAAGAGTGACCTTGGAGTCCAGTTTGGAGTGTGGATTGTTATATGAAAGGGCTTTCCAATAGCCAGACTCAGGCTGTGTTTTGTGATATAAAGGGACATTGACTTTTATTAACTAAGAGTAATTAGAATGCTCATTGCATTCCACAGTTCTCATTGAAGGTAGAAGATGACCTTCCCCACTGAATCCATTTTAATGGGACACCAGGAGCACAGTGAAGTGGTTTTCTGCTCATATCCCATAAATCCAGCTTGTGCAGTATGCTGGGTCTAGCTACAGGGTTTCAGGAAAGAAATGTTCAGTGTGTGATGGGAGTACTGCAGAGCAGTGTAGGAGTACCAATGAGTACTCTGGGAGTCCCACCAGAGCCTGGTGGGAGTGTGCATGGCACTGTGGGAGTGCTGCAGAGCCTTCTGGAATTGCTGCAGAGCCCTCTGGGATTGTTGCAGAACCTAGAGAAAGTTCTGCAGAGCCTTATGGGAGTGCTGCAGGACACTCTGGGATTGCTGCAGAGCCTTGTGGGAGTGCTGCAGGGCACTCTGGGTTTGCCAGAAAGCACCGAGGGAGTCCTGCCAAGCCCTCTCGGATTGCTCGGATTGTTGCAGAGCCCTCTGGGATATTTTGCAGAGCCCCTGTGCTTTTCTTCTCTGGCTCCCAGGGCCCGAGTGCTTTCTGGGATTTCCAGAAAGCACTGAGGGAGTCCTATAGAGCACTTTGGGAGTGCTTAGAATAGCACTATCTGCCACCTACATTTTTCTCCCTTTATTGTCTATATTCCTGAAATGGACTCAACTTTCAAAACAAGCCAATTTCCATTTCTACCACCCTTGGACACATCCAATTTACTTTCCTCTGAACATCCATACCACTTTTTTGCTCCTGTTTTATATTTATTACATGGTCTATTGCTGATTCAAAAGCCCCAATTATAACTTTTATGAATAAGCCAGTTCTTTTTCAGTAAGGAATGAACTTGGAGCTATTGAGTCAAATAAGCAGATGTGTTCTTTCCCTTACACCCACTATGCCAGGAAAAGCTAGTTAGCAGAGAGTTTATTAAGAAGCTGAATTTGTAGAGAGCAAAGTGTAGCCAACATACTCAGGGCTATGTGCTGTGCTAGATTGGTCTCTTTACTAGCATTGTTCCTGTCCTCCATCTACTTTAGGATAGTTAGAATCTGCATCTTCCCTGTACAGAGCTTACAGTCTGAATCACAGACTCCCCCTTGGTGTGGCTTCTAGAGCATCATAGGGACTTTACTTGCTAGGGATATGGAATTTTGTATTGCATATTGGGTACAGAAATTCATTCTCTCCTAGTTCTAGAGGACAGAAGTCCAATGTAAAGCTGTTAAAAGGCTATGTTCCTTCTAAGTTTGAATATAAATCTTGTTCATAACTCTTGCTTAACTTCTGGTGATTTTCTGTCAGTCACTGGTGTTCCTTAGTTTGAAGATGCATCATGAAATCTGAAATCTCTGCCTTTGCCTTCACATGGCATCCTTCTGTGTGCATATCTGTGATCAAATTTCCCCTTTTTATAAAGGCATCAGGCATGTTGCATTGAGTATGACCTTATTATAAATGAACAAGTTACATCCACAATATACTTATTCCCAAATAAGGTTGTATTGGGGGTTAGGATTTTGACATATGAATTTTGAAGGGACACAATTTAACCAGTAATAGTCAGCTGTGAACTTCTGTTCCCCACTCTTCAGGAAAGTTATTGCCCCCTTTTCTTTAAGCCAGTCCACCTCACCCACTGGCCTCCAAGGATAACACATGAACTCCCACTATGATTTGGACCAGTTGTGCTTGGATCCTCAGCATTCCATCTGGAACTGCTCTTGTTTTCTTCTCCCAACTTTGCACTTTGTTTTGTTTTTTTTTATTGTTGATTAACTTTCAGGGCTTACAACTCAACTTCCATTCTTACCTCTGAACTTAAATTTCAGCTTTTTTTTTTTTTTTTTTTTTAAATGGCCTTTGGCTTGCTTTTCTTCTCTGGCTCCTAAACCCTCAGATTTGCTTTTGTTCCAGGCTGATGGAATTCAACCTTGATCTCAAACTCCTGACTAGGATCCTGACTGGGCCAGCCTGGCCTTCTCTCAAGGCCATTTAGATTGTCTGACATATTCTTGTAGAACCATTTTGAAACTCAAGGACCCTCGTGGAACACCTTGTGGAAGAACCTACTATGTGCTCATGAAAATGTGCTTCCTTTTACTCATGAACACAGAGGTAGGTTCTGTGCCCAGTCTCCTGGTGGTTAGGTGTGGCCAGGTGCCTGGTTCTAACCAATGGACAGTAAGCATAAGTCACTTAAGCCATATCCATGGCTGGCCCAGGAAAGCCTCCCTCACGATTCTGCACATTCTTTTTGCCCTCTTGTGCAGTTTGGGTGTAGAGAACTCTAAGGCCCTAATGAGGGTTGAAGGTTGTGGAGCCCCAAAGAGAAAAGAGACCGGGTCTCTGGGTCATGGTATAGAGAGCTGGCCACTGAAGCTTAGCCTTAAATTGTTATATTAGAAAAAAATGAACTCTTAGTGATGGAATGCCATTATAAGAGGGGCTTTATGTAACAAATGCAGTCAGTGTAACCTGGTTCTTTGTGCCCTTAATGAATCTCTAACAATAAAAAAAAAAAGAAACAAGTAAACTATTGTGCTAAGCCATGGAGATTTGGGAAGTGTTTGTTAAGTGGCTAGATGTGATGACCCCCACTGAGATGTCTTTGAGGAAGAAAAAGAGAAAATTTGAATTCGTTTCTCTCATTATTACATTCTATACCAGTCGTTGCCAGATCTCTACCCTCCACCTCCAGGCCTCTATTGGCTGTTGTGATGAATGAAGGAAGAGAAGTACTCTCAACTTTTCCCTTCTGTTGAGAACCCTTAAGGATCTTTCCCATCTATATTGGGGTTGTCCTTCAAGTCAGGGATTTAGCTTATGTTGAAAATTTTATTGTTGATTACATGTGCATTCTGGACTTTCCCTCTCTCTGTGTATATGTGCGTGTGCATATACATATATGTATGCATGTGTGTGTGTATATATATATATACATATATATGATTGATATATATACATATATATGATATGATATATATACATATACATATATATATGATTGTGTGTGCATAATATCCCCTTTTAGCCTTGTTGAACTGTTATGTGATGACCTGATGAAAATTCCCAGCCTTCTGTAAACTAAAATTAGGTGTATCAGAAAGAAGAAAAAAAGTAAAACTGACACAAAAAGTAAAGATTCTCTCAAGGGAAGAAAAAGGGAAGATCATATGAAGAAAATCATTCTTCTGCATAGTCTCTCAGATAAATAGTTAATGAGCAAAACATGGACAGCAGATGAATACAGGAGAGACTCAGCGTCTCAGTGGAGAATAAAGAAAGCCTGAGACATTAATTAGTGGAAACATTCAAAAGTGCCAAATAATCCAACAATCAAATGTTTCTTCTGAGTGTCCTAAGCAAGGAAGAAAGAGGCATTGGTGGTGCAATAGTGAGAGAATAGAATTCAATTAGGACTTAGGAACAAGACTCAAGTTCCAGGCTCAGCTATGCCTTTCACTATCACATAATTCTAACATCTGGTTAATTGCTCTAAGCCTGTATCTGTTTCCTTCTCTCTCAAATAGTGATAAGACCTATTTCATAGGGTCGCAATATAAAACTTGCCTGAGCATTTATAATTGTTAAATGCCATGACTTTCCTTTCTTTGGGTGCTGTAATCTTGTCCTTGAACTTTGGCCTCACAATATGGTCTGTATGAGGTTAGATTCTGGAAGATTTGAAATTTAGATGGAGGAATTTGGACCTGACTCTATACATGAAGAAGAAACTTTAAACATAAAGGCCATTACAGCCTGTAAGATCAGTTTTCTTAATCACTTTCACAGAGCTTTTTCTGGCTTCTTTCCCCTCCTAGTGTTAGAAAGTAGAGATATTCTGTTATTGCATACTCAACTCTAAAACCTCACTTCTTTATCCTCCTTAAACTTTTCTCTTGAGATATGCTGATACTGTCCCTCAAACTCCTCTGAATATAAAGAGATTGGTTTCTATTCTCCTGGGTTACACGACCTCATTTAGGATAGAACCTGAAGTGTCAGTTGCCATCAGGATGCTCGCCCTACTAGCCTTCCTCCTAGGGCCTTCTCCAGTGGCTTTCTCAGGCCTTTTGAGTGAGTGTTGGCTATACCTCAAGCCTTTGGCAAGGCCAAAGTCTTCAAGTGAATGTCAAGTCCATCATTTCAAGGTACTTTGCTAAGACAATGAAATCCCAGAGGTTTTATGAAGGCCTCATTGATTCTTCATGACCTTCCCAGCCTTTTAGAATACACAGAACAAGAGTTCTGTATGGATATAATAATCTCAAGCAGAAAGGGGAAGCCTTCATCTAATGAAAAAGCTATTGAATGCTCCATTGGCCTTGGGAGGCCACTGCTGAATCAATAAGAGGTCTTTTTAGTTTTTTAAATAAAAAAAAAAAAACCTCTTGAAAGCACAAATAATTGCGAAGGTCAAAGATATAGAAGCTTCAGGCTAAATCTAGTCCTGTTGAAGGTCTGCCTGTAAATACTGAAGTTAAAAGTTTGGTTCAAGGACTCTGAGCTGCTGTTAGGGAGACTCAGGTGTCCTGACCACTGTGACCATGCGAGAAAGAAATTGTGTTCTGATAGACAGCAGTTCACTCACAATTAAGGAATGCTGAACAGCAAAGGAAAGAGTAGGTTGGCCTGTGAGGAAAATAATTCATTTTTCTCTTTGGGATCACTGCATGGAGGTTGGGAGAAGGGAGTGCAAGTGCTAGTCAACAAGCACCACATGAAAACAAAAGCACCTGCTTTTACTCTGGATGTCACTTGATGGCAGAGGGACCCACAGGCCACTTGCACCAGAGTTTTAACATAAATATCCAAGCGGACAGCCCCAGTGCTCTCCTTCTTCCTGGTAACATGAGCATCTAACTTGTACCACATGTTTGCCATGGGCTAGGCATTAGAATGAGAGATGTGCAGATATCTGTCTTTCTATAGGGCTGGTGCTTTGTATAAACATTCTACTTTATGGAAGAAAAATCTGAGACAGAGGTGCTGAACCATATTTCAAGGTCACTCAGCCAATAAATGGCAGGCAGGAGCTTGGATGTTGTAAGCTCCCGGTTCACTGCTGCAGCCTAGCTCCTAGGCTGGTTTCTGGCATGGATAGAGATCCTCCAAACATTTGTTCAGCAAAAGATGGAATCTGACTTCAGGGCCTGTGTCTTTATGCTTCACTGCCTCAGAGCTGGTGAAGTCCTTCTGGGGACTTAACTAGAGAAGTTGTGTGACTCTGACTAACCACACTGAGTAGTATGGATAGTTCTGGCTGAGTACGACATGCCCCTCATCTAGAGAGGACATTTAGACAAAGGCATCAAGAACCCAGGGCTATCCTTATGAACCTGCCGGTATAGAACTGTGAGTTTTCAAGAAGACACCTTCCCTTTGTAATCTGGGCTTGCATGATGTGCTACATTGCTTTTTTTTTTTTTTCAAGTTATCATATTTTAAGACCTAAAATCTAGGAAAGCTGTATAGAGTCTCCTTAGGAAACCTGCCACCTGCCTCTCCTGTGAGCATTGCCCAGAGACCACAGCATCGTCTCTCTCCCGTGTCCACGGCCATTTCTCAGCATATGAATGGAAACTAACACCCACGGAGGAAGCCTGCACGTGGATGTTTATAGTATAATAAATAATTCCAGACAGTGGACTATTATTCAGCACTAGTAATAAATGAACTACAAGCCATGAAAAATCATGGGGAACCTCAAATATGTATTACTAAGACAATAAAGTCAGTCCTAAAAGCCTGCATACTTAGGATTCCAGGTATATGACATTCTGGGAAAGGCAGCCTGTGGAGACAGTGAAAAGACAGTGGTTCCTAGGGGGTAGGGGAAAAGGAGGAGCAGCACAGAGAGTTTTCAGGCAGTGAGACTACCCTGTTTGATACCACAATGGTGGATACATGTCATTACATATTTGTCCAAACTCATCACCTGCACATCAGGAGAGCACCCTGACAGACACTATGAAAGCTGGTGGAGATGACGCTTCACTGCAGGTTCAGCTGTAACAAGGTGCCTCTTGCTGGGGGATGTTGATAATGGGGGAGTCTGTGAACGTGTAGGGTTCACGGGGAACCTCTGTACCTTCTGCTCAATTTTGCGGTGGACCTAAAATTGCTCTAAACGTACTAAAAGAAAAGCAAATTGCACAAATGCTGCTTATGAAGACTAATCCCAAAATCATTTTCACTGTGTAGGTTTCCTTAAAATTTTGTCATTATATGTTTTCCCAATAAACTGATCATATTAACCAAGAAAGATGTGAGTAAATTATGTTGGCGAGGGCTTTTCACCCCATCTGGACACCTTGATGTGTGACTGAAAGAAGGACTTACAGCCTCTGTCTGGAATGAAGGGGCTGTCGAATGGTCTGACTGGAGTCCCCAACCAGTTAGCTTCATCTGATCATCTTTTTTCCTTCAGGGGAAGGAGCTAGTATTTATGAGCAACTACAATGTGCTGGGCGCACATTGCATATCCATTTAAAGGCTTTGTTTGTGCCATTCTCAAGAAATCCTCATAGCTTCTTGATGTGCCACTTTCTGCCTATCTTTTTCCAGCCCACGTGACTCTTCTCTTCAAGGCCTGTATGCAATCCAGCCCACCTGCTCTACCTCACTGTAGTCCTCCAGCCCTGGCTGCTGCTGGTGCTCTCCTTGCCATGAAATCAGAGAACTCAGTGTCCCCTAAAGAACTCATAGGCTTTTATAGAAAATCCACCCTGTAACTTGCCAAACACAGCCAGCTTTTGGGGGAGACCTTTGAACTTGTGTGAGCCTGTTGTTACCTAAAGAACAGAATGTAGATAGCTCTTACTTTTCCTGTACACTCATTAGAACCACAGTGGGCCTTGAGATCGCTCAAGAGTACAGCTACTTAATGATTAAAAAGTAGCAGAACAAAAATGTTGGTGTATCTTACCCTTTAGATTGGTAGAAGTATCTTCTTTTCCCTTCCTTTTCTCTTTGACCCCCAACCAGAGTTTTTGACCCTCAGCACTACTGATGTGTTGAGCCAGAGAATTCTTTATTGTCAGGGGTTTTGGTGCCTGGCAGGATACTTGGGAACCTCTCCTGATCTCCATCCACCAGAAGTCAATAGCAGCCACCTGCCAAGTTGTAATAGTCAGAAATATCTCCAGACTTTGCAAGTGTACCCAGGAGCAAGGTCACCCCTGTTTGAGAACTACTACTTTAACACATCCCCCAAACCCTAGAGCACCTACACTCTGCTGGACAGTCCTCTCATTTCTGGGAAACCTCAGTCTTTCCCCCAAACTTGCTCTCCCATTATAAGAAATCATGGCTTTGGAGAGGGCTGCTTACAGGAAATCATAAAGTCATTCTCTGTTCTCTCACCTTGGCTGTGAAGATAACGCAATCAGGTCACAGAGGCAGGGTTTTGGGAACTTCAAAGCTGAGCCGGAGGGAGTGGAGGGGTAGGAGCTGGGAGCAGAGGTCTTATCTACGTCTTGAACATTCTCACCCTTATCAGTCCAGGAGGGGATCCTACAGAAGAAGCGGGAAGTCAAAGGCCAGGGCTTTTTTTTTCTCCCACCTGTCTTTAGACTGAAAAGGACCAGGAAATAAGGAAGAACTGAAGGAAAGAAAGCACAGCAAAAAAGAATGCTGATGAGATAGTGAAATTTTGTGGGTAGGGAGTGTGGAGGGGGCAACTTTTTCTGAACCTGCATGAGTGTACTCTTGCTGGCCTGGACTGATAGGATCTGACAGTTCAAAGGTCTTGCTTCCAGCTGTGTGAGCATCACCCAGATGACACTGGGGCCTCAGCCCTGGGGATAGTGGCAGGTAGCTGAGCAATGAGGCGCAGCTGCTTTGAGAACTTCTGCTATGGACAATGAAGGCCTGGACATGGATAGCAGCAACTGGAATGGAGGAGTGAGGACCAAGGTGGGATGAATTTCCCAGGGTTAAGGAAAACAGTTTGTGGAGGCTTGAGAAGTAGGAGGAATTAAAGACAATAATCGCAAACCCTTATAGATTGTTATGTGCCAAACACTGATGCACTTTATACATAAATATCAACTCATTCCGTCCTTACAACAACTCTGTACGATGGGTATGGCTGAAGTCCTCATTTTACAGGTGAGGAAATTAAGGCATAAAGATATTTAATAACTCAAAGGTCGCAGAGAAAATAAGGAGAACTGGTACCCGAACCCAGATAACACAGTTCTAGTATATGAGCTTTTAACTGCTTGGTAAACAGAACTTGGGCAGCTAACTGGATAGTTAATATTCTTAACTTGTGTATGGCCTGTAGGAAGAGTAGATTGGAGGGAAAGAATGCCTTCTTCATTGAAGATGTCACGTCTGGCATCTGTACGAGGCACGTGGGGCTATTACATGGAAGGTGGTATAGCCCTTCAGCTCTGAGTTCAGTGCGGATAGTTGGATATGAGGGAGCTGCATGTAGCGGGAAGACAAGAGAACTGAAGGGCCCTGGAGAACATGAACAGGTAAGACAGATGGGAGAAGAGTAAAGGAAAGAGAATGAAAAAAAAAAGTTCAATCAGTGTAGAGAGTGGTGCCCTGGAAATTAAGGGTGAAGTGAGTTTCAGGAAGGAGGGCCAGGGCACCAGGGATGAGAGCCATAAAGAAGTCCACTCAGATAAGACTTGAAAAGAGGTATTGTTCTTTCTGATTTATTTCCCCAGTGGGATGGGAAACTGCTTGAGGTCAAGTACTGCATCACACATTTCGCCGGGTTCTTTGAGTTACCACAGTTTCTTGTGCAAGGCTAGGCATTCAGGAGGCGACCCCCAGATACCTGTGGGTTGATGGATGTGCAGGCTCCTGTTGGACATTCTCTTTATTAAGACAGCGACTTCATTTATAAGCTTATCCACACCTGCTAAAGAGGAGATATGTTGTCCTGCATCTTGCATGATGCTGGGTAGCTCACAACCATTGTACTCGGCATTGCTGATGCAGATGATTGACAGATGGAGCATTGTGGGCCGACATCCTTAGTAAAGGTGATAGACATAAAAGCTTCTTTATATTAAAGGTGTATGGTGTGCCTGGATCTGTTCTGGACATTTGACGTTTGTATCCCAAATTTTGACAAGCTGGCCGGCTGAGTCCTAGTATCCCCTTTTGCCAGATAAAGTGACTGAGTTGAAAGTTGTTGCCTTGCTCAGGGACACACTCTCAGGCAGAGGCACTGCCAAGGTGAGGATCAGGGTCCCTGTGACTCTAATGCCTTTGTAGTCATCATCCCTGAGTTGAGCCCCTCCCTATTCCCTTATTTTGAGTGTCACCATTGTGCCATCATTTTGGCGATTCTTACCATGGCTTTTTATTTGTTCTTCATCTTTTACTGAATTTCTTTCTGCAGAATCCATCTTGCAAACTATATGTGCAGTAAATTACCTAAATGGGATCACTTCTAAATTCCTTCAGTGACTCCCTCTTTATGATATAAGGGATATGACATTTTCTGATGTAAGTCCACACCCCTCAACCCACTCTCCTAGGCTTTCACTATCTGACCCCTTTGCTTCTCCAGGCCCTTGTGGGTACCTCTTTTGACTTCCCTTCCCTCCAGAATTCCTCCCTTCTTCTTCCCTCTTTGAATTTCCTTGAAGAAGCTCTACTCATTTTACAAATTCCTAGTTTCAATGCCCTCCCTCCCATTTGTTCTGAGTTAGCTTATACTTGCTCTTTAAGATTCAGTTTATTTATTTATTTATTTTTTGGTTAGCAGGCCCTGGCCAGATTCGAACCTGACACCCCTGGTGTACAGGATCAGCACTCTAGCCATTTAGCTGGTAACTGCAAGAGAAGGAGAGAAGCCTGAAGGAGTGTACATATTTAGCCACAATAAAGGGATTGGGGAGGAGGGCATTACCTGCAGTCCAGTAATGCCAGACAAAAGGGCAGATGGGTGGAAGGGCTAAAGATGGAGAGTATGGGCATCAGATTGCGAAAGCCATCTATGGAATTTTAAGATGCTTAGACCTAAATGTTTTAAGGGGTGGTTAAAGGTCCTAATTGAATTGGAGATCCCACTAAGCGCTGTGGGGAGAATGAATTCCAGGGGGATAGGAAGCAATGCAGAGAGGTGAATTAAAGGCAATATTGTAAAATAAAGATGATTCAGACCCTGAACTGAAGAAATGTGAACAGAGAGTTTTGGGATGTAAAATGTCAGCAACCAGGAAAGAGTGAATTTTTAATGAATGAATAAATGTATGATTCTGAGTCTCTGAAGAACTAGACTGTGTTTCTTATTTTATTTATTTATTTATATATTTTTAGAGACAGAGTCTCAGTTTGTCACCCTCGATAGAGTGCTGTGGCGATAGTAGTGCTGAGCACTACTCAGCCTCTGAGTAGCTGAGACTACAGGCACCCACCACAACGCCCAGCTATTTTTGTTGTTGCTGTTGTTGCAGTTTGGCCAGGACCAGGTTCGAACTGGCCACTCACTCTTGGTATATGGAGCCTGTGCCCTACTCACTGAACCACAGGTGCTGCCCTCTGTTTCTTATTTTACAAAAGGTACTGAATGAAAAAGAAAATGATTTGCATGAAAAAAGAAAAAGGTTCAGTTTATCTCCCTGTCTCAAAAGCATTCTTGGACCTTCCTAGACCTTATCAAATGATTCTCCTCGGTTTTCCTCCTCTAAGTACTTTAGTGCCCTACAATGGAGACCTCTAGCACTAGATATAGCATGAGGATTTTTTTTTTTAATACCATCATATTTTAGAGGACAGAGATCATGTATGGTTCTGGCTCAGAGTAAGAGCTGAACCCCTATTTGTGAACTAAGTGACTAGATTTGGGAGGAACCGACTGTACCAAGTTGGCAGTGTGAGGGAGGCATGGAGGTATCGGGAAGGACAGGCTATTGGGTAGGTTGGAGGGTAAGGTCCCCGTGGTGGCTTCGTCTAATGCTTCTTCCATGTTTACTTCTTCCTGCCTCTCCTCAAGGCACCGGGCATATCCCGCCTCTGCTTCCAGACAGTGATAATCCTTCTGGACCCCGTCTGGGCCAAAGCCTCGCCTTGAGTCTCATCGTTGGAGTCTAGTTTTCTTTTGGCAGGACCAAGGGAGGAAACACTGGCATGGTGACGTTCCCCTGCTGTGGAATGTGTGTTGTAACATAGCTGAGAGCCAGATGGAAAATGCCTCCCACGTCCTATGGCCCGGCTGGAAAGATAGGTCGATGATAGCAGAGTCCATCCCCGTGCTTTAAAAATAGTTGGCAGAGAAAGTAACCCAGGATCATGGATGTGAAGTGTTGTAAAAGTTAGCAAGACTTGGGGGCTGAAAGGAAAGTACCGAGATGAAGAGAAAGTAAGTTATCTTCTCTTCCGTTATCTCTTCTTTTCAAACCCAGGGAGGCATTTTTGCTTTAGTGGAGATGTGATTCCTTTCCTGAAAGGAACGCCTAGTGTTGGAGTATTCAGACAGTGAAAGAACAATGGGGGATCCTTTGAGGGCAATCAGGACCTTCAAAAAAAAATTCATACCCAAGACTCAGCCACTGGCTTTTTCTGTTTATAAGGCCAACTCCATAGAAGGGTGTGACACAATGACCAGGAACATTTGATGGGGGTCTAGCTGGTGGAATACTTCCCCAGACATCATTCGATTTGATTCATATAATGCCTTGTGGTGAGGAGGTTATCTGTCCCCCGCCCACCTCATGCCACAGTAAAGGAAACTGCCACTCAGAGAGGTTAGGCGGCTTGTCTGAGACTTTGTGAAAATTCATTCATTCATTCTCTCCTGCATTATCAAATACTGACATTGCTCCAGGCAGCATTTCCGTAGTGTTGATACGATGCTGTGTGTAAGACAGAGGTGATCCCTGTCTTCAGAGAGCTTACATCCTAGTTGGGGAAACAGGTGACAAGTGAAAATAAACAAGTGACTTAGAAGTAGATAAACAAGTAGATAAATAGCATGAACTGTAAAGAAAATAAAGCATTGGAACTGAATATACAGTGCTGAGGTTGTATGTGCTGTTTGGGGCAAAGGACCTGGGGGAGGCTGGTACAGGAGATAAAGGCGGTATTTGAAGGAGGAAAAATTCTGTGCTCCTGTCCTTATACCCATCCTGCAGTGGGCTACTGTGGGGACTTCTCTCTCCTATACACCTCTCCTTCTCTTTTTTCTTGAAAGACACTCCAAGATCCTCTTTTAGGAACTGGTACAGCCAGAAGCATTTCCTTAGGACCTGTGAAGACAACACTTGACCCTTCCCAGAGACAGGTCAGAGATGGGGAAAATGCAAGTGTGATCTCGCCCTGGCCATGTGTGGCAGCTGTTCTGGAAAATAAAAACACGGGCTGTTTACAGATTCAGGAAACTGAAGCATTTTATAGGCACCAGTGGCTACAGGGAAGGAAAGTAGGTGAGGTGGCAGGAGGTGAGGGGCTGGGTGTCAACTTGGAAATGGGAACAGATTTCCAACATGTCAACTGGCCAACAGTGGAATGAGATCACTTTGGGCAGGAGTGAAAGACCTCTCTCTGTCACCCAGAGTGTGTCCTAGGGGCTGAAGATCACCTTCCACCAGTCCCAATATTGATATGCTGATGGATTCACTCATGAAGCAACTGCTACGTGCCAGGCACATGGAGGTGACAGTGAAATAGACATGGAGGATCTCCACTTTCATGGCGTTTCCATTCTGGTGGGAGAGACAGGCAATAAGCAAGCAGACAGGGAGAGACCAAGCTAATTGCAGCTATTGGTGGGTGCCATCAACAAAATACAAAGGAATGCCGAAAAGAAGTCCATGAGTTTGTGTGTGTGCATGTATGTGTGTGTAATAGATAGTACTTTATTGGGTGTTTGGAGAAGGTGTCTCTGAGTTGATAGCCTTCCAGGAGAGACCTAAGTGATGAGAAAGACCGGCAAACACAAAGGCCCAGGGGTAGGAGTGTCTTGGGGCACTGGGGATCAGAGAAGGTCAACATGGCTGGGCACAGCGAGCAGCAGGAGCTGAGGGTGGGCAGGAACCAGCTCAGTCGCACACTTGTTGAGTCTGCTAAGGTGGTTGGAAATTACATAAAAAAGCAATAGGGAGCCACAGCAAGGACATGTTTTGGGGGGAGGAGTTTGGACTAGTTTTCAACCCTGGTAGTACATTAGCATCACCTGGGGGACTGCAGCTGGGACCCAGCGGTCAGAGTGAGCTCTAAGATTTCTTCCTTGGTGAGGATTTAAAGTACTGACAATGAGCATACACATGGGAATATATATTTTGCTCAGGACATCTGAGAATGTCATGGCCTTTGGAATTTTGCTAATATGTTATCTACAAACCAGTTCATTAATGTGGGTGGGCTGTAAATAAGTTTAATTTGCTTCAGCAATTATTTGGTGAATTATCTCTGTATACCAGACACTAAGCATGCACATGGGGGTAAAGCAAAGTGGCAAATTGCAGGTATTTCATAAATATTTACTGAATAAATGAGTGGACGAATGCGGCAGGCATTCTGCTGGGTGCTGGGGGAAGAGATGGGGAAGGAAACATGGGTAAGAGACAGAAATGCTGCCTCCATTTCTACCAGCTGATGGGAGAAGGATTGCAATAGGATTGTCTGCCAGCTGCTACTGGAGGGAAAAAGCTGGAAAATGCAAAAGGAGGGGCATTCTGTTTGAGTTGGGGCAGCAGGATGCTGCAGGGAATTCCCAAGAAGGCAAATGCAGAGATAGTGCTGAGACCACTTGCAATGTCTGAATTCTTTGCTTCCAGGCTGCTGGCTTCTGGCTTCTGGTGCCACAGAGAGTCTGCCCCTTATTTCACAGGGACAGTGGAGAAAAAACACTGGATGGTCAGGAACAGGGACTCTGGCTCCTCAGGAAGATCAAGTAGCTTGCAAGGAGAGACTCGTGTTTTCCCCCCCTCCATTGGCAGGAAGCCAAGGAAGATTTTGCCAAGGAGCTCACCACCCAGAACTTGCACATATACCAGCTTTTGGAGGCTGTCACGGGGCCAGATCTCCATGTGCTGCAGCCTGTGTTAACCCAGTCAAATTATGACCATGGCCTGAAGCCACAGCCAAATCAGCCTTACCGTTTCCCTGCCCTATTTTAATCGTCTGGGAGTGGATTTTCTGGAATTGCTCTAATCTAGTGAATACATGTGTAGTGATTGAACCTAAACAATTAACCCTTTTCTAGAGTCAAGGAGCCATTTGTAGAAGGTACAATTTTGGAGTCTGAAACCAAATTTAAACCTTTTGCAAATTCCAGGAAGAAGGAAAGGAGAAGAGGTCTTGATACATCACTATTACAGGCCAGATACTGTTAGATATTAATGTTCATGGCTTTGCATAGCAACTCTGTGAGGTAAACATTATTAAATCTCATATCAGCACAAGAAACCACAGCTTCAGAGAGACTAAGGGCCATGGTGAAGACCTCACAGTTTAGTAAAAGGCAAGACTTAATTCCACACCTGTCACTAGGCTTTTCCAGGCTTTTCCTAGGCTTTTCCAGGCTTCTTTCTACTCCAGAACTACCTGGTAAAGAGTATATATTCCTTCTTACATCTGCATAGGCGAGGAATGGGCCTGATAGAAAATCTTGAGAACTTGAAGTGCTCAGAGATAGGGTATTACCATCCTTGGGAGTCTATGCCCGACCAGGCATCCACTCTCTATCTTGGCTGCCCATTTGAATTGTCTGGGAAACATAAAAGAAGTATTGATGCCTGTATTACATCTTCTAAAACATCTGGTTTTGGAGCTAGCCTGGGCCTGCAATTCTTATAAGGTCTCCAGATGAAGATCGAGGTGTCCCTCAGCTTCAATCTGGAGGAAGCAGGACCTAAATGGAAGTAATGGGGTCGAGAGAGCATCGGGCCGTGGGACCACCTCTGTGAGGGCCCCTGGGGAGAGTAGGACATAGGTCCCAGGGAGAAAGAGGGATTAGGACTCCAGGTCTAGTGTCAGAATAGTGGGTGAGGCCATGAAATGGGAGATTTCCAGGGGTTGGTGGTGTTGAGAGAGATGAGATGGACGAATCCAGTTAGCAACAAAGTTGGCGGATGGGATACCAGAGAAAGCTCCAGCCTTCCAAGAAAGGAGCCCCAGTGAGCTGAGGATGCCAATTAGACTCTGTCCTAGAGAGGGGCTGGGATGGGGTCTAAGCAATAATTATGACAATGACAAATGATGATGATGATGAAATATCTGACATTCATTAGGTGCCAAAAAGCACTTTACCTGGATTACCTCCTAGAGTGGGTTGAATAGTTTTCCCTCCCTAAAGACATCCTAATTGTTGGAACCTGTGAACGTGACTGTATTTGGAAAAAGGGTCTGTGCAGATGATAAGGTAAAGGTAAAGATCTTGAGATGAGATCATTCTGGATTACCCACATATGCATTTATCCAATGACAAAGTGCTTATGAGAGAAAGAAAGAAGAGCTGGACATGGTGGGTCAGGCTTCTCATCCCAGCTACTGGAGAGGCTGAGGCAGGAGGACTCCTTGAGGCCAGGATTTGAAGACTACAGCAAGCCATTTTTTTATTTATTTGGTAGAGACCAGGTCCTAATATATTTTCCAGGGTGGTCTTGAACTTCAGGCCTCAAGCAATCTTTTACCTCAGCCTTCCAAATTGCAGGGATTACAAGTGTGAGCCACTGTGCCTGGCCTTGCAGTGAGCTATGATCATGCCCTGCACTCCAACCTGGGCAACAGAGCAAGACCTTGGAGAGAGGGAGAGGGAGAGGGAGAGGGAGAAGGAGATGGAGAGAGAGAGAGAGAGAGAGAGAGAGAGGAATTTGAGACCAAAAGGAAAGAGAAGAAGAGCATATGAATACAGGAGCAGAGACTAGAATGATATACCCACCAGCTAAAGAGTGTCTAAGGCCATTAGAAACCAGAGGAGGCCAACAAGGATTTTCTCCCAGGGTTTCTGGAAGATGGAAGGCCCTGCCACTGCTTTATTTATGTATGTATTTATTTATTTATTTATTTATTGAGACAGAGTCTCATTATATCACCCTTGGTAGAGTGCTGTGGCGTCACTACTCACAGCAACCTCAAACTCTTGAGCTTAAGTGATTCTCTTGCCTCAGCCTCTCAAGTAGCTGGGACTATAGGCACTGGCCACAATGCCTGGCTATTTTTGTTGTTGTTGCTGTTGCTGTTGTTTGTTTAGCAGGCTCAGGCCA
Source organism: Arctocebus calabarensis (assembly GCA_963573935.1). Taxonomy (NCBI): domain Eukaryota; kingdom Metazoa; phylum Chordata; class Mammalia; order Primates; family Lorisidae; genus Arctocebus; species Arctocebus calabarensis. The sequence continues at coordinate 4,936 of CAUYON010059468.1, read as the reverse complement.
GGTTTGAACCCACCAGCCCCCATGCATATGGCCAGTGCTCTAACCACCGAGCTATGGGCGCTGGACCCCTGCCACTACTTTGATTTTTAGATATTTGATAGAATAAATTTCTGTGCTCTCAGTCACCTAATTCTTGGTAATTTGTGGTCACAACCCTCCAAAGCCAATTCAGCTCTCTTGAATCTTCAGCACGACTCTGAGGAGGGCACTATTAATTCTTCTATATTATTGATGAGGAAACTGAGGCTCACAGCTTTTGTTTTGCACAGATTGCACATTGTGGACACAGATGAGAATTTAGCACTGGAGGCGACACTCCTGACAACATTTGAGTGCCACAAGGACAGGAATGGTCCACTGTATTTCTGGTGGAATCTGAAGACCACATAGGGGCTTGGGGCTCCTGTCCTCTATATCTACTTTCATGCCAACCCGATGGCCATGACTGGCCCAGAAAAGCATGACCTGCTGGTGAAACCTAATGAAGAAATCATTGATATTAAATTCATATGAAGTTAACCATTGTGAAGGGAACAATTCACTGGCATTTACTACGTTCACTGTGTCATAAGACCACCACCTCCATCTAGAACATTTTTGTTACAGCAAAGGAAATCCTGTCCCCATTAAGTGGTGGCTTCCTTCCCCTTCCCCTTGTCTGGTATCCCCTTAGTCTATACTCTATTTGCCTGTTCTGGATATCTTATAAAATAAAATCACATGATATGTAATCGCTTGTGACTAATTTCTTGTGCATAGCACAGTGTTGACAAGGCTCTCCCATGTTGTAGCATGTATCTGTGTTTCATCCCACATGTGTGTTCCCCACAATTTTTTATCCATTCATGGGCACCTGGGTCACCTTTTGGGTATAGCGAATAGCGCTCCTATGAAAACACACGTACAAGTTTTTGTGTATGCATGTTTTTATTTCTCTTGGGTGGAACTGTGGGATCACATGATAACTTGTAATGAGGCCCACCAAAATGTTTTCACAGTGGCTAAATGTCTCTTTTTTGCCACGAAGATCAAGTCCTTACAACATGCCCACACCATGCTTTAAAGTTTTATTGAATCAAATTTTTGTAATCAGTCTCTGAGGAAGGTCTTGTGTTCTTCATTTTACAGATGAAGACACCGAGATGGAGAGAAGTCAAACATCTTCACCGAGATCACATTGTAATGAACAAAAATGCAAACCTAAGTTTGCCCTCGGTAGTGAAGACTTATTGCTCCTTTGCTGGTCCCACTAAGGTGAAAGCACCTTGAGGAAAAGGGAAGGGTGGAAGGTTGTCCTGGAACATCCTGCAGTGCCCAGCACAGGGTTGAACACTGACTAGGCTCCCGGGACACAGCTGGGTAAGGGGACGAAGACCCTATCTGATGTGTAGTGTGCTGTCTATCCATTCTGCTTTTTATATGCGTGTTTGAAACTTTGATACCTCTGTGGCAATCCTAACATAAAACAGGATTTAGCTAAACTGTCTTGTATAGTTACAGAGCTGGTCTGCTCAGAAGGCTTTACCTGCAGGCCAATGAAGTTAGCAACCTTGTGTGCCTGTCTACAATATATGTGACCTCAAAGCACTTCACAGTGTTGAAGTCACAGGTGTAGCTATAGGCTTGCCCACTGCCCTATGTGGGCTGCCCCCTGCATGTACCGTGGGGACAGCAGAGCTGTGGCTGTTGTATTTTGGGCTCAGCTGCATCAGTTTTCAGCTCCCCGGCTGTGGTTAAGAGGACTCACAGGCCCAAACCTCTAGGATTTTAGCAACATGTTTATCATCAAATTCTTAATCCTTCTCTCCTGGGTGGTTTTTTTTCTTCTTCTTTTGCTTTTTTCTTGACCTACAGGAGAAGAACTGAATTGCATTGCCAAATATGGTTCTTCAGCTCCTTCCGCTCCAGTCTTTCTATATTTGGAGAAAGAGCATCTCCCTGTTGGTTCATGGGGGAAATGGAAATGGTCGTTCCCAGCAGTGAACCGAACAAACAAAAAACAAAAACAAAAAAACAAACAAAAGAAAAAGAAAGGGCCTGAAGAGTGGGAAAAAAAGAAAAAAGGTTCACAGAGAGAAGGCTGAACTGTCAGACTAACTGGTTGGGAGTTGCAAATACTTAGGTAAAAGGAACACCGAGTGTGTGTCTTATTTGTATGTAGTCATGTTCCTGCTATGTTGAAAAGATCTGGCAGCCAAGGCACTTGGGAGAGGCACACTGGAGCCTGGAAGACTGCTAAAAATGAGACTGGGGGTCAGAAGACTGGAACTTACCTTGTACATTGCTCATGAATACTTTCTTAAATTTCTACTAACTAATGGGGCCGGGGGGGGGGAGCGGAGAGAAAGGGGGCCTTGCTTGTGAACAAGCACTGGTGGTGCTGATGCAAGTGCATGGCCCATTACCAGCAGCTGAGGCTGTAGTCTGGGGACAGATGTAGGGTGGAATGGGTGTGGGTTAAGGAGTCAGGTGGAAGGTTTGTTTTCAACTAAGGCTTTCCTGAGATTGATGGGCTAGGGGAAATCCTGGGGAAGGTAACATTAATACAGGACCTCCTGTGGCCAGGTGTGGTGCTGCCCAGTGCTAGAATCCAGCCCTTACACCAAGCCTGAGGGATGGTGTCACCATCTCTCTGACAATTGCTGACCCCAAGGTTCAAGAGAGTTCATGACTTGTCTCAGATCATACAGCCAAGTAGCTGATGGGACTTCAAATTTTGGAGGCCACCTAGGCAACAGGCAAGATCAATACTTCTGTGAATATCTACAGAGAGCTATGGGGCAGGGAGGAATGACCTTGGACATAATCGTAAATGTGTGTCCCCTCTACTGGGTGTCTCTTGCTTCTCTCCTTGTGAGAGCACCTGCTCATTCTTGACAAGTCAACTCAAGCATCACTTGTGCCTTGAAGCAATCTGTTCTGTCCCTAGGTAGATTCAGGCAGGAGTTGCCCTGGGCATATCTCAGACACAGCTCTTACTATACTTCTATAATCATCTATTTCCATCTGCCTTCTGCTCACAAGACCGAGAGGCCCTCTAGAGTAGGGCAAAGCAGGTATTTCTCTATCTCTAGTACCTGCCACAGAGTAATAATCGCTAATAATGGCTAATAGTCTTTGAACATATACCATGTGCTACTCAATTTGAATGTAGCACCTCATTTGATTGTCACACAGTCCCATGAAATAGATATTATTTCTTACGCTTGTTATAGTGACTCACAGAAACTCAGATCTCACAGTGGTTTAACAAAGTAAGAGTTAATTTATTGCTCTCACACATCAGGAATTCCTGATTGGGAAGTAGTGATGCTACTGGTGCCCTGTGCTCATGCCCCAGTCATTGTTGGTATTAGCTGAAGATGGTTTACAGCTGCTCTGTTCTCCAGAAAACTGGCATTTGCAGAATGGTGGGTGGAAGGGAGGTGGGTCTGCCTTGTCCAGGCAGTTCTACTTTCTAGCTCCTGGACAGTGGTGGTGGTCCTCAGCCTGATTCAGGAGAAAGGCCACCCTGCCCATTGTCTACATGTGGCCCAGCTCTGTGGTGCAATTCATGCTCCAAAGCTTCCCAAGGGACCTTGCCGTAGCTCTTTCCCTGCAGACACCACATCCATCCTTGGCTCCTTCCTCTGTTCTCTCCTGCTTCTCATGCTCTTTCCCCTGAAATCTCTGCCATAGTGAATCACATACACTCAAATCCCTGTTTTGGGAAACTGCTTGGAGTAAACTTGGTCCAAGTCAGAACCTCTCACTGCTTAATAAGGGCTACTGGCTGATGGAGGCTCTACATCCATCACAGAGCTTCTGACGTCACTTGGGTTCAACATCCCACCAGCAGAGTGGCAAAGAAAGGAAGAGCAAGAGGATAGGAACAGCCACATCAAATTGCAAGGAAGGCTGTGTAATAAATGTAGTCTACCTGTGTCCTAGGAAGAGAGAAAGATTGGTTTTGTGACCAGCTGAGCCTGTCTCTGTGATGATACCCCACCTTAAAGGAGGGAAAAATGAGATTTTCAGTAGGTCATCCATGGACACACAGTCAAGGCATGGGCAGCTGGATGCCAGAACCTGTGTACTTAACAGCATCTCTGTATGGTGATAACGTGCAGTCAAGGGGTGCTGAATGCAGCCAGTGACTGAAGATGCTGAGGTTCTTCTTTGGAGTTGATCTCATATATGGGCAAGGTTTTACATTAGCAGCACGTTGGAATCTAGTCTTCTTGGCTGAGACATCCCTTATTTTTTTTTAAATACATGTATTTTATTATTCCTCATTACATTATTCTCCCCCACCCCCCAGTGGTAAGACAGAATTTATTTACAGAAAACACTAAAACTCCTGGTAGAGGGAGAGAATTCAAGTGGGGAGAGAGAAGCTCTCTCCGTTTCTCTCCCTGTCTTTCCCCGTCTCCTCCTTTAGGCCTTTAGTCTTGGGGTATATACAGGTGTATGGGTTCCTTGGCCAAGCAATGAATGAATACAGGCAAGGTGAATGAATGTATCAATGAATGGATACAGTTCATTCATGGAATTGAGGCCTAGGAAATTCACAAGAAATTGACCTAGTCATAGGAAATGGGGGTTCCACATTTAGTCCTAAGTGTAAAGTGAAGGAGACACCAAGGCACAGGCATCTCCTTGGCAGCTGTCCGGTCTTTTTGGCTATTGGAGCCTCTGGTGGGGTTTGGGGGTCCCCCTCCTTGCCTGTCTTCCAGCCTGCTGGCTCTTCAGCTGGCTGCTGCTGCACCGACACCGCCAAGGGGGAGGCGGCAGGTCCGCCAGCCCTGCTGAGCTGGCTAGGGCGCCAGATGTCCTGCATTGATTCTCCCTCTCCGTGTAGTAACTCTAACTGCTATTAGGGAAAAGGGGCGAAGACTCGATCTAACTGCTTCCTGCTGAATTGGGCGGTGATAGAAGGGGGCAGTTAGGGTTTCTC
>CAUYON010059465.1:0-11735 GCA_963573935.1 Arctocebus calabarensis | reverse complement strand
CCCATGTACTCAAGTTTGATATGAGGACAATTAATGACAATTATTGACACGGTGGGGGTGAAGGAAGGGGAGAGCAGAGAGAGGAAGAATGAGGGAGGGGTGGGGAAAGGAAGAGCAGAGAGAGGGAAAGAGTGAGGGGGTGGGGTCTTGGGGTCTTGGTGTGTGCCACACCTTTTGGGGGCTAAACACAATTGTAAGAGGGACTTTTCCCAACAAATGCAACCAGTGTAACATGGTTTCTTGTACCCTCAATGAATCCCCAACAATAAAAAAAAAAAAAGAAAAGAAAATCAAATGAGGACATGTTATAATAATATTTATTAACATAAAGAGATAGACTAGAGGTAGGAATTGTGATTACCCAACCAGAACTCACAGTTATAGCATAAACTCATCACCTCCATGTAGCCACTGCCTAGACCAGTGCCTTTCAAACTGTTTTGAACATGCCACACAGTTAAAATATGTATTTAACCTAACAACTGAGGATGCACATACTCGTTCCTTCAAACATACACATGTAAGTGAAATGACAGTTTCAGGAAATGTGTCTATAGAAGATGCATTCTGATATTTTGCTTCTTTTCTATTTTATTATGTTTTCAAATACTATGCTAAAAATTACTGCATAAGCTAACAGGTTGTGACACCTGTGATTGCATAAAATAATAGATGTGACATTCAAATTTTGGAGAAGTTAAAAAAAAATTTGGAGAAATTGAAACTTAACAGATGTCAAAGTTTAGGTTCCTGGAAATTGGACCCCAATGCAAAGCTTTAGTGCTTTGGGACAGGGGAGTTATCTCAGGAAATCCAGTGTGAAAGGAAAAGTCAGAGAAAAAGTGAAGAACACATATAAGATGGTGCCTTACTGAGCTGGTCATAGCTTCACAAGTAAACACAGCTGGGTTTTTTGGTCACAATGAAGGGACATCTCCAGAGTGGCCACATGGTGCCATTACAAACTCCGAAGAGTCCTTTGTTGAGGTTGGTTGAGGAGGGCAAGCTATTGACTGCTAGCTCCTTCACATCTGCAGTCTCTTTCTTGGCTAAAATTCACCCCATTTCAACTCTTCTGTCCCCAATTTCTGCATTATATCACTGAGTTCCTCTGGACAGAATCTCCTCCAGTGAGGTTAGACCTGCACTAAGGCTACTGGGGCCCTTGTTTGTGGGAAAGATGCCAATGCCCTGATTTCATACACAACAGAGCCTGTGATGACCTAAGATGAGGGGATAGTACTGAGGACCATAGAAATGACACAAGGTGTCACCATTCTCCAGCCAGGAAGTGGGACAAGTAGCAAGGCTCAATAGTCATGTAGGGCAGAACACATCTGGGAAGCCCCCAAGTCATACTTCGAGGTACTTCATTATCCATGAGAAAAACATTTCCAGGCTAGTCAGCTAATCACAGGAGACAGTCGGGAGACATCTGGCGGGGAACCATCCAGCCAAGTCCAATTCAGATTAGCTAGTTCCAGTAGATCTGCATTGTATGAGCTAAATAAGTGCTTGTTGTCATAGTCCACTGATGCTCAGAAAAAATATAGATTGTGGGGTTGAACAGGTCTGGGGGTCACATTCATACAGCCCCATTTCCCAGCTATATGTATCTGTGCAAGCCGCTTTATCTCTTTGGTGGATGACACTAGTATCTTTGTAGAAGATATAATAAAAACTAATAATAATATGGGATTTCTTCCAGAAACATCTCTCATATCTTCTATTAGATTTATTCTTAGTTTATTATTGTTCATATTTTTATATTAGCTTAAATAATATTTTTCCTACTTTTTCCTTTTTGAAAACTAATGCAATCAAATGAGCATATTTTTATTCCTAACTTTGAAAAGAAAGTTTCCAGTGATTCATCATTAAGTGATTTCTGAAATAGGCTTTTGTTAGCTGTTCTTTATCAAGTCAACAAATTCTTTTTTATTTCTAGTATGCTAAGAGTTTTTATCATGAATAGACATTGAATTTTATAAAAACAACTTTCACCATCTATTGACACAGTATTATTTTTTCTCTGATCTATTAATAAGGAAAATAACAGTTGATATTTCTGATGTTTCCTAAAAACTTTGAATTTCTAGGATAAACACAACTTTGGCACAGTACATTATTATTTTTATGTATTGCTGAATTAACTTTGATAAGATTTTGTTTAGGATTATTTTATCCATATTCTGGAAGGAGATTCTCTTACAATTTTCTTTTCCATGCTGTCCACATCAAGTTATTGGTATTAAGGTTACATGAGTCTCATGAAATGAATTCTCTTTTAGTCTAAAATGTTCCCTCAATTACTCTATCTTGGATAGTTTCTATAAAGTTGTAATTATTTGTTCTTTGAATGTCTGGTTGGACTCCATGATAAAAATCATCCAGGCCTAGAGTTTTCTCTGTGGGAAGATCTTAAATACCTGTTCAATTTGTTTAATAACTATGATTTTTCATGTGTTTCATTTCTTCTAGAATCAGTTTTAGTATAGAACATTTTTGAAGAATTGCTCTATTTCACATAAATTGTCAAAGTTACCGGAATGAAATTATTCATATTACCTTTTTGTTCTCTCCTTAATATCCCCCTCTTTGTTCCTCATATTGTTCACTTGAGGTGGCTCTTTTATTCTTGAGCAAAGATTTGTCAATTTTTTTAGTCTTTCCAAACAACCAAACTTTGTTTTTGTTTATCCTTTCTAATCCATGCTTATTTTCTATTACATTAATTTCTTGCCATATCTTTATTTCCTTTCTTCCACATTCCTTAGGTATATTTCATTGTTCTTTTCTTATCCTTTTAACATGAGTGTATTGCTCATCAACTGTCGATCTTTGTTTTAATAAAATTATTAAAAGCTAGAATTTCCCTCTAATTACTGCTGTATATGCATCTCATTAATTTTTAATAGAAATATTTTTACTACCATGCCATTATTAATATTTTCTCATTTCATTAAGATTCTTTTCTTTGACTCCTGGCTTGCTTAGAAATATATTTCTTGGGCGGCGCCTGTGGCTCAAAGGAGTAGGGCACTGGCCCCATATGCCTGAGGTGGCAGGTTCAAACCCAGCCCTGGCCAAAAACTGCAAAAAGAAAAAAAAAAAAAGAAATATATTTCTTAATTTCCCAACATGTAGAGTTTCATTGGTTATCTGTTAGTGATTGATTTCTAGCTTAATTACATTATGTTGAAAGAATGCTAGGGACTTTGAAAATTATTGAGACTTGTTAGATCATCAATTTTTTCAAATATCCCTTGTGTGCTTGTGTAGAATTTGTGTTCTCCATTGTAGGAGTACATTATTATATGTCTATTGGGTCATAAATCACATTGTTTAAATCTTCATTTTTCATACTGATTTCTTATCCACTCCATTAACTGACTTGTGAGACATATATTAAAACTCTCCTTTATAATTTATTTATTTTTAATTTCTGAAAATTTTTCTTTCATTAATTTTGAGATATATTATGAGGTTCTATTTACTAGTCTTTTCCTAACTGCATTTCCTGTGTTTTCTCACCCTTTTACAATTTGTTATTTTTTCCTAATCTTTTTGTCCTCTAGTAGTTTCAAAGTTGTGCACACTATTTTTATTCTTTTAGTCATCTTTCTAGAAATTATAACATGTATACCATAAAAATATCTTTACTTCCCCTTCTTTTTTTTTTTTTCTTGAGACAGAGTCTCACTATGTCATTCTTGATAGAGTGCTGTAGCATCACAGCTCACAGCAACCTCAAACTCTTGGGCCTAAGTGATTCTCTTGCCTCATCTCCCACGTAGCTGGGACTATCAGTGCCTGCCACACTGCCTGGCTAGTTTGGGTTGCAGTTGTCATTGTTATCTAGCAGGCCTGGCCAGGCTCAAACCTGCCAACCTCAGTGTATGTGCCCAGTGCCCTACTCACTGAGCTACAGGCACTGAGCCTTTACTTCCCTTTCGAACAACACAATTTTTAAGTTAATTCACTCCCTTTCCAAATTAAATCTTATGGTTTTCAAATAGAACCTCTGTAAGTTGACCACCTAAGGGACTGTAACCAAATGGTAGATATATGGAGGTGGTAAACATAGGGAACTAAGTCTATGTTACTGATGAGTACATGTGGTTCATATCCACTCTATGAGAATTAGGTCAAATTAAGGAGGTGGTCAGTGTAGATCAACTATTGGAGGTTCTATTATATTTTAGTTTTGCTTTTTATTTCAGTATTTTAGTTCCAAACTAGTCTTTATCCCCACATTTATTTAAAGTTATCATTGTCTTTGCTCATCATTTGTTATTGTATCTCATATTTCCGATCTAGGATCATTTTCATCCTTTCGGATATAGTCTTTTTTTTTTGGCAGTTTTTGGCTGTGGGTTGGATTTGAGCTCACCACCTCCGGTATATGGGGCTGGCACCCTACTCCTTTGAGCCACAGGCACCACCCTGAGATATAGTCTTTAGAAATATATTCTTTACAAAGTACTTTATTGATAATCTTTGAGTAAAAATTAATGATTGATTCTCAGTTTCAGCTTAGGCTTGCCTGAAAGTATTCTCATTTTTCCCTTCATTTTATAACACATTTTTACTGGGTTAAGAATTTCTAATCAGCAATTATTTTCTCTTAGCATATTGAAAATAACATTTCATTGACTCTGGCTTCCATTACTACTAGAAGGTATCAGTTGTTAATCATTGTTTTGTAGGTAGTCAATTTATTTTTTCTGACTGCTCTATAGATATTTTTCTTTGTCTTTGGTGTTTTGTTGTTTCAGGATGTATTTTTGGTAAGGATTTTTTTAAATATCTGCTCTGAACTCATTGGGACATATGTATCTGAGGACTTATGTCTTTCAATAGTTCTGCAAAATTCTCAGCCACTGTCTCTTATTGGCTATTACCTTTCCCATTCTCTTTATCTCTTTATGAAACTCACCTTATACTTAATGTTAGATATCACACTCTCTCCTTGTGTGCCCTAATCTCTTTCATATTTCCTATCTATCTGTCTCTATCAATGGAGGGTGTGGCATTTATAGAACACCTTTATATTGAGGGCAGAATGCTTTTGTCCCATTGTTCTCTGGGATTTATTTCCTGTCATATAACTCTATGAGAAAAGTGAATCCAAATATTACTAGGTTCAGGAAATTTCCTCTAGCTGAAAGTAAAGTTTAGAGGTAGTTTAGCTTTCTGTATTTATTTTACCTACTTTGAGTTTAGCCTGATAGGTTTTATTTAGTTGCCTGCTCTAGCCTACCATATTATCAGAAATAGAAAGTGATGTTATTGATATGAATTATCAAACACAAACTAGGCATTTAATAAAGTCACTGTTATTATTATAATTTATTCTTCCAGCCTAACAAACTTGTCCTTCATGGACAAGTCAGACATGGGACAGGGAGAAGATGAGAAGTCTTTTAATCAGTAAGAAAATAATTCTTCATTTGTTTTTCTATTAATAGCATGCCATAGCTATTCTAGTAATTGAATAGTAATTTGAACCAGAAAAGTGAACCATGGTCATACAAGTGTTCCAATGCTCTCTAATAATAAGACAGGAAAAGAGAAACAGCTCCCTTTATTTTAGAATTGAAAATAATAACTTTGATCATGCAAAACACAGTGAAGAGTTGAAAAAACAAAATCAAAACACACACACATACAGGTCAAATTGTATAGCAAACTTTACCAGAAAAAATAAAATTCAAGATCCATTTTCCACATAAATCATAAATATAAATTAATTAATATGAAATAAAATGAGTTCATGGTTGCTTGTCTGTATCTGATCAACTGATCAAAACTCCAGAGGTAAAACACTGCTATTTCAGAACTCACAAATCTGATAGCATCACTGTAAGGATGCTGCTTGTGAAAGTTGTCATAATCCTAAATCATAAAAGTAAATATGAACATGCCTAAAGCCTATATTCCTTTACTATTATCTCTTGCCAAATTCGAACTGACAGAACTAATTAAAGGAAAGTGACATTCACTACATTCATCTCATTGGTAAAATACCAAACACATGACTGGTTTTGGACTGTCAAGATACTGGAGACACTTAACACTTCTCAAGGGAAGATGTCAAGATGTTACCTAATACATTTTCAGATGTGAAGATGTAACTCTAAAGACAGAAGCAGAGGACTTCAAGAATATCACATCTGTAGAGCAGAGGTTATCATGATGGAACAGTCATTTTATTTGCTTGTTTGATCTTACCTGGATATTTTATGTGGATCAAAGTCACAGAAGTCCTGAACTCTCACAGCTCTGAGAGGCACAGTAGTCATTAGCCATCCTATGACAGATATCAAAATTTAGGAGTGCTCGGATATTTCCTATCATGTACAGGAGTCATAAGGAAAGTGAACCCAGAGTCTCTGAAGGTGCACCTCTGTTCCCAACCAAGAGATAGGCAGTGAAAAAAAGGGAAGTAAGCCAGTCAGGAGGCAGGTTGGAGTTAGTGGAAACATACAGATGACCAGTTGTTTGCAAGTCCCCATAACAGGTATTGGGAGGTGAACTAATAACCAGCACTGGCAGAGATCAAACAAGTGAGGGGAGGGGGGCAGGTTTTACCTGAATGGCATACAGAGGAATAGAAGAACCAGAATACCCTACACAATCTGGAGCAGTTATAGGGGTACAAACAATAGTAAGTAGTTTTGACACTGATGCTAATTATCAAGGGAAAAACATTAATTAAGCATAACCACCTTAAATTTTTGAGAAGTAGATAAAAGATAATTGCTGATCTTGCTGATTCCTGAATCTGCTCCAGGCATTAGGCCTTAACTGTGCTATGGTTTCAACATATAAACCATAAGCCATGAAGAGTCACAATTAATCTTAGAAACAAACAGAATAGGAATCTTTGCGGGGACCAAGCAAGTCTAAATTTCATTTTATTTTTTATTTTTTATTTTACTTTACATTTTTAGAATATAAAAGTATAAAATTTATTTTATCTTCTTTGAAGGAAAGAGGGAGTTAAAGAGTAAAAGAGAGTGGGAAAGAGAGAGAGGAAAGAGAACAGGGAGAGGACAGAGTGGCATCTCAAAGAAAGAAAGGGAAAATGCCATCCCTGAGGTCAAGTGGTTAGCTGAATTTAAGAATGATAAGGAGAAAGAAAATAGTAATTGTAGTAAAATTAATGGGATACTGTGAAACTGCTGCCTCTGTGCCTTCTGCCTTCAGAGGCTGGATGATAAGCAACTGTCTAGTCATTGGACACAGACTAATGACAGGTGTTTTTTGATCCTGTTGGTTATTCTGACCTCAAGATATGGCTGAGGCCTTAAACTTGCACTCTGTTTAAATTCACCAGCTAATTGTCTTTTAGGTCTATAACTAAAAAATAGCCTAAGCTATTAATGATCCTTTTCCTTCCTCACATTTAATAAAAACTGAAGGCCAGACCAGACACCAACATGCATTCTCTAAAGCAGCAGTTCTAAACCTTTCACTTGCGACCCACGGGAACTGTATTAAAGGATTGTAGCATTAGGAAGGTTGAGAACTGCTGCTCTAAAGCATAGCTTCCAACCCACACTAAAGTCTTTGTCTCTACTCTCTTGAGTCAACTGTGTTGTGAAGCCTATTGGTTTAGTGAAAAAAATAAGAGTTGAGTATCTATTGTGTGTCAGAAACATGCCAGAAGACAGTGACATAAATGAGACCTTTTTCTGTTAGACAGAGTCTCACTTTGTCACCCTGAGTAGACTGCCATAGTGTCACAACTTACAGCAACTTCAAACTCTTCAGCTCAAGTGATTCTCTTGCCTCAGCCTCCCAAGTAGCTGGCAGGTGCCCACCACAATGCCGGCCATTTTATTTTTTTTCTTAGAGACAAGGTCTCACTCTGGTTCAGGCTGGTCTTAAACCCATGAGCTCAGTCAATCCACCCACATTGGCCTCTAAAAATGCTAGGATTTTGAGCCACCATGCCTGGCCTGTACCAAACATTCTTTACAAAAAGACCGTAAAGCCTCTGAGGGTGGCCTCATGTAATTACTTTTACTATTTATTTAGTGTTGTCTCTAGACATTGGACATGAGGCAATGGCTCCATAAACTTCAGTAAATGAAAAAGTACCAGTTGTTTGCACTCGTTGTCTGTTGATGCCATAACTAATAAACACAAACCTCTCAGCCGAATACAATACTCGCTTATTATCTCGCAGTTCTGTGGCTCAGAAGTCCAGGCACAGCAAACCTTAGTTGAGCCCCCTAAACAGAGTTGTCAAGACAGAAATCAAGATGTTGACTGGGACTGGATCTTCTCTGGTGGCTCTAGATTCTGCTTCCAAGTACAATTCAGTTGCTTGTGGATGCAAGAGTAAGACCTCCATTTCCTTGACACGTGTTTCCTCCATCTCCCAGCCCCAGCAGTCCCTAGGGGACTTCCCTTTCTGTTAACACCCAGAAAAAGATCTCTAGTTTTCAAGGCTTGTGTTATTAAATTACGCCTGATTGGATAATCCAGGATAATCTACTTATTTAAAGTCAGCTAATTAATAACCTTAATAATACCTGCAAAGTCCCTTGTGCCATGTAACACAGCATTTTATGAGGAGTAACATCAGGAGGCCCAATTTCTGCCTGCCACAGCCCATTTCATTGCAAGTGATATAAAAGTAACCTGAGTAGTTTAATCCAGAAGGGGATTTATCGGCGCACTGGGAAGTAAAGGCATGATGTGCCTTTCTCATGGATGCAGTCATGCCCGAAGATATCCCTGAATCTCAGTCTCTGTCTCTTTGTTCAATCTCTGCTCCCCTCTCTGGGTGGTTTCATTCTCTCCTACTGCAAACCAATTTCCTTTAATTACAGTATTGTATATTCTCAGATTAGTGACACATACACATACAAATAGATTCTCTGTTCCAAAGTCCAATTAGAGCCTCTCCATCTAGACTTTAAATTCAAGTAGAATGCCCCAGTAATGAGAAAATAGTTGGTGCTCATTCCTTGTCATAGCATAACTCACTTTTGATTCTGGTACCCATGATGTCCCCCAGAAGACTCTGCATCTTGTCCTTTCTGAACCTCAGCATTTTGCCTTTCTTTAGTAGATGCTATGACACCCCACCCACATTCCCTTTACCAGTCAGTGCACACATGACCCCTGCTGGGGTACTGCACCTAGAAGCTTATACTTGCAACTTTCTCTAGAGCATTGCCCTTGGCTAACTGAGGACACCTCCCTCAGAGATGTCTGGGAAGCTTCACCAACCCAAGGTGGCCAGTGATTGACAGGAAGGCACTAAGAACCTGCCCCTTAAGACACACACCTCCAAGCCGAGGTTAACTAAGAGCCACTTACCTGTACTGCTTCCTTTACTTCTCTACAAGTTTTCCTAAAGAGCAAACACTTAATAAGCTATGGGCACCTAGGCCCTGTCTCAGACTCTGCTTTTAGAGAACATACCCAAACACTTCTTGTTAACTCTACTAATTGTTACCGTCTCATCCAAATTTCTGTTTTTGCTCCAACTCAGCCAGAGTTGCTTACAACCAAAGAAATTCAATTACCACTGAGAGAACCCAGAAAAAGGAAAGAATCTGAAGAATGTTCCATGGTTACAACCCCAGTAGGGCCACATGGAATGGAGAAGCTTGTGTTGAGAAAGGTCAGGAAAAAATGACAATGACAGTCTCCATCATGAGTAATTATTTTTGAGAGTCTTAAATTTTTGACTATTTTGTAGGATCTAAGAGAGTCAGGGTGTGCCAGTCACCTTCATATCTTCCTCAGTGCACAGCACAGGCCTTGCCTAGTAGATGCTTAATAAATAAGAATGGTTCAAGTGCACAGAAGTAAATTGTCTAAAGTGATTACTGTCTATCAAAAGATAACACAGAAACAGACAAATTGAAAAAGCATTAAAGCGTTTTTATTACATGGGTCATGTTAATTACAACTAATCTTCACTCAGTAAATTACAAAGTTTACAAAGCATGTCTACAACATTATTTCATTTACAATATTCAATACTGTAACAATACTGTATTCAATACAGTAGCAATACAAGATGAGTTTTAACAATAGCACCATTTTACATACAGAGGAGGCTCAGAAAGGTAGAATTTTATCCCAAATGGCATAGCTCGTAAGTGTTGAACAAGAATGTCTGATCCATATCCTCAAGTTCTCGTATTAAATATGACCTCCCTAAGAAAGGAATTGCTCCCCACCCTCACCTCCCCCAACTTGGCCTTATTTTCATCCAAAATATTCTCAGCACCTCAGTATTTTCAGTTTCTCAGTATTCTCCACACCTGAGTTTAAAGAAAGCAGCTAGACTGTGGTGATGAGCAAGTGTGCTCTGTGGCCTGCCAGTTTTTTCAAAAAGGAGATTGATGGGGCAGCGCCTGTGGCTCAAAGGAGTAGGGCACTGGCCCCATATACCAGAGGTGGTGGATTCAAACCCGGCCCTGGCCAAAATAAAAAAAAACTGCAAAAAGGAGGTTGATAGTGGTGTGAAGGGAAGCTGGAGAGGGGCCCTAAGTGGCCTGTGACAGACACTTGGGGGGTACATGAAAAAGTAAGGAAGACACTGCCCTGGTCAGAGCTCTCTAAGTTAGCCTTTATTGTCACTCTCCTCTAATTCCTAGAATCTATTGTTTTAGTTGCTGGGCACTTTAAATATCTTCCTCAAGAAGAAAGCAAATCCAGTGTGATTTCTCTTCAATAATGGAGCTTCACTTACATCCTTTAATCATATTTACTTAGGGTGATGTGAGGCAACTTCTGAACCGGGAGCCAAAACTTTTCTTTTAACCATTAGGAAAATATCTCCCATCCAAAGAGAGCCTCCTTGCTTGTTCTCCATGCCAAAAAAACAGAGGGAGAGTGAGAACAGGTCATCTGTATCGAATCTATAGGAGTCACATGGGCCCCATGTCTGGTCTCTGAGGTCCAAGAAAACACTGAAGCCCATCTGAGTTGCTTTTGAAAAATCCTCTGCAAATCTGTTTAAAATTGTCTGCTGGCCAGGGTTTTCACCTTCACACTGATGGTGTCTGATTTTCTATTCTTTCTTTTAATGACATTTTCTACCTGGGGACATCAGTTTCAAACTGTTTTACTTCAGGGATGTTAGACTTCATACCAGCTGGAAAAGCAGAAAAACTTCCCTGAGCATCAGGCTTCCCTGCCTGCCAACTGCCTGTAGCAGGCTCAACAGAAGTCCCTATAATCTTTCCTGTCACTGTCCTCAATTTTCAACAGAAGATGCTTCCAAGTAGAGCCCAACACAGACCGATGACAAAATCATCTACCCCAATACATCTGTCCTCTGTCCAAGAATTTTAAAGCACCTTTCCAGGAAACAAAAAATGAACTGGCCTTCCGTAAACAATGCTTTTTTGATCAGTATTGTTATAGCCAAAATAATCTCAGTCACACATTTGCCCACATTCTGTTTTAAGGGTCAGAAAGGTTAAGGGTCATACCCCAAATCACCCAGGGCTTTAGCAGTCAAGGTTGGAGTTTCTTGTCCACTCTTTTCCTTCAGTCTTAGTATGGTTATGTTCAAATACTATTTTCTTTGAAGGAAATTTTAAGTTTCTCTTAAATCATGGAATACTATGCAGCCTTAAAGAAAGATGGAGACTTTACCTCTTTTGTGTTTACATGGATGGAGCTGGAACATATTCTTCTTAGCAAAGTATCTCAAGAATGGAAGAAAAAGTATCCAATGTACTCAGCCCTAATAT